>PVKA01037978.1:0-20597 GCA_004027165.1 Ctenomys sociabilis | reverse complement strand
CTGATCTGGGAAGCCTGGTGAGTCCTGTAAATTCGCTCTCGCTGGGAGAGCTTGGCGCGGGATCCAGGAGGCCGCTGGAGTCAGCCACTGTCTCAGGCTGGTCTCTGGGGCTGGGCAGGCGCGGACGGGATGGAGCAGGACTGCGGAGTCGGCCGCGCTGTCTCTGCCCGGTCTCAGGGGCTGGGCGGGGGCGGGCGGGATGGAGCAGGACTGCGGAGTCAGCCGCGCTGTCTCTGCCCGGTCTCAGGGGCTGGGCGGGGGCGGGCGGGATGGAGCCGACATTGACTTTCTTTACATAATCCCATAGCTACAAGATTGACTAAAGAGAGAGAGAGAGAGAACCAAGTAGTTGAAGGACTGTGTGTCTCTCAGAAGATGATGGGTGAGTCACTGGGTGCACTTTACTTAAATACAGCCTCCTCATTTTTCTTTTATGTATGTTACATGTTCATAAATAGATTCAATTTTGCAAAGTGATTCTATAGTGAAAACCATTTCTCATATTTCTGCTAATCATGATGAGGACAAGGGTGTTTTGGCTGCTGAAGAAAAGAGAGTAGCTGAGTAATACTCCATTGTATAAAAACTCCACATCTTTTTCATCCATTCCTCGGGTGATGGGCATTTTGGTTGTTTCCAAGATTTGGCTATCAAAAATCGTGCTGCTATAAACACAGATGCACTTATGACACTATGATACAATTTTTCAGTTGTTTTTGGAAAATTCCCAGAAGGGGGATAGCTGAATTGAATGGGATTTTCTAGTTTTTTGAGAAGTCTCCACACTGATTTCCACAATGGTTGCATCAGTCCATATTCCCATCAGCAGCGGAGAAGGATTCCTTTTCCCCCATCAGCCACTCCAACACTTGTTGTTGGTTGATTTCTTTATGATAGCCATTCTTTCTTGGGTGAGATGGTATCTCAGTGTTGTTTTAATTTGCATTACATAAATGGCTAGTGATGTGGAGCATTTTTTCATGTATTTATTTGTTTCTTGTACATGTACATACAAGATAGCTAGTATAGACATACAGCTACTTTCTCTTAATTCAATGAGAAGAAAGTTCTCTGAATAACTATTCTGAGTACAACAGTATGCAAGGTATTAATTATTGTAACTGTCATACTAATCTGTTTTGAAACTGTTTTATTGCTATTTTCTCTTTTTTATTAAAATGAATAAAAAGTTTTAAAAAAGAAAAGAATGTAGCAAAAAATCCAAAGCTAAAAATGTAGAAAAAACATTATGTACCACATACCAAAAAAAAAAAAAAAAAATACTCCTGTCTATTGAAGTAGAGATCTAGGTATGGAATTCCTTACATTTTAAAATAAACTTCTCTATTATTTTTTTTCAAAAAATGAGAAAAAAACCCTCCTACTGTCCAGGCAGAATGACAATCCTGTGGTAGACTGTGCTTCTGTCTCGATAGAAAGCTCATTCATGAACACAATTCTGAGCAAGAAGTTGAAGAGCTATGTGGGGGTAACATTCTCCTATCATCTCTTAAGTCAAATGACTTTCAGGGTAATGGTCTTATTGATTCCGTGGGATCTCTTGAGAGCTCTTTCCTGTCAAATTCAAAGCAACATGTGGGATGATACAGGTCTCTAGGGAAAGAAAAACCACAGAGATCTGTGCCTATGTTTCTAGTAGAAAACAATCAATTATTCACAATCTCTTGAACACAAACATATAGATTCAGCTGTAACGATAGTTAAGTATACGCTGAATGTGATAAAGAGCAACCCTTGTATACAGACATTTCTAAAATAAGCATATAAATAGAGCAATAGGTGTTAAGAAAAGGCATGCAACAGCACTTTTTTACATTGGGTTTATTGGTCCATTTAGATATGCATAATGATCACATCCATCATAGGAAATTTTACCTGTACATGACATCTTCCTACATTTTTCTCAGTTTCCTCTTTTTCTTTCAATCCTTCTTTTCCTCCTTATTTATAAAGGGGTTCCCCCCAATTTTTCTTTTGTATTTATTTATTTATTTTTGGGCAGAACCGGGGATTGAACTTAGGCCCTTGCACTTGCCAGGGAAGTACTTATTCCACTGAGCCATCTCCCCGGCTCCCCATCAATTTTTCCTTTTTATGGACCTTTCTTTTCCCTTCCTTCCTTCTCCCTAATCTCACTGTAGCTCCAGATTCCAACATTGCTTCTTATCATGAAATGCAAATCTCTTACCATATTACTCCAGTAATAATGGCTATTATTTAAAACACAAAGAAAATAGCTTCTCTTCACTGTTTGTACGAATAATTGTAACTTAGTACAATTATTATGGAAAACAGTATGAGATTTTTTAAAAATAAGATGAAATGACTACATGCTCAGCAATGGACCCAGAGCTTAAGGCAAATGAAATCACTAAGTCAAAGATGTTTCTGGGCTTAAATTGTCATTACAACTCTATTTTAATTGGCCAAGAGGCCAAAACAGTCAACGTGCACACCCACCAATGAAAGAATTTTTAAAATGATTCATACAAATAATACAGCATTATTCAATCATAAAAAGGAAAACTTTGGATTTGTAGTAAACACAGCATGGAAGATATTGAGTTAAATAAAATAAAAAGGCAGAGAGACAAAACTATTTCATGATCACACTCGGATGTGGACGTTTGACCACACAGAGCATGAGAGTTGAATGGTGGTTACTACTGGATGGGAACACAGGGATGAGCAAGGGCTGGGAAGGTTTGACCAGTGGGTGAAGATAGATAGGTGCCAGAAATTCTGGTTTACTATTGCATAGTATAGTGACTATGGGTAAAACAAATACATTCTGTGTTTCAAAATGCCAGAAGAAATTACAGTAAATATTTTCAAATAAGTGACAAAAATTGAGGAGAAAAATATGTTAACTTTATGTAAATATTAACAATGTCTGTATGCTTTGACATATCACATGACTCACTTAATATATACCACCTTCATGTAGCAGTTAAATAAAGATAATTTTAAGCAAGCCAGGCATGAAGGTGCACCTGAACTCTCTTGAGCATGAGGCAGGAGGATTGAAAGCTCAGCAGAGTCTTGGGAACTTGGTAACCTAGAAATTTAGTTAGACTCTGTCTCAGCACTAAAAATTGTGTTGGGCGCAGAGCTCAGTGCAAAAGCACTATATTCCTTCCCAGTATTGCAATAAAATAAAAGTGAAAAAACAAAAACAAATAAATATTTCTTCTTGAAATTATAAACAAAATTAACAAACCTTTTTGCCAGACTTCATAAGAAACATATAAGATTCAGGTATGTAAAACCAGAAGTAAAGAAGGATACCGTAAAAAATAATGTCATAAGAATACAAGGACTGCAGGGAATGTGGTGAATTACTGTATGCTAGAAAATTGGAAAACAGAATGAATGGATAGATGAAATTGATGGACATTTCCCAGAGGAGGAAGTACAAATGGAGACTAAATATATGAAAATTCAACATCTCTGATCATAGAGAGGTATAAGTTAAAACATCAGAAATTCTGTCTCCAGAAAAGATGGCTATCATCAAGAACTTAAAAATAAATGTTTTAAAGGCTATTGTGGAAAAAGAGCCTTTCTGCATTGTTGATGTGAATTTAAACTAGTACAAATAGGTTAGAAATCTATATAGAAGTTCATTTAAAAGTTAAAGAAAAAAATTAAATGAACAGAGGATTTCATTTGAGCAAGCTCTTCTTCTACATGTCTCTCCAAATGTGTTAAAGACAATATATTGCAGTGATATGTACATACGATGCTTATACTAGGAGGGTTCAACACAGTTAAATCTTTGTAGTGGTCTACATGTCTATCAACAGATGAATATATATATATATATATATATATATATATATATATATATATATATATATATATATATATATATATAGGGGCAAAGTCAATGAAAGCAGGTTCAAAATGTTCTATAGACATATATAAATATAGCTTATATTATAATCAGTGGAGTACTGTTATTTCATTAGTAAGGATAAATTTGAGTCCTTTGTAGCAAAATTGATCCATCTTGATACCATAACATTAAGTGAGATAAACTAGACATAAAACCTTTAGTATTGCATGGTTTCTTTTTAAATGAGAAATTCAAAATGTAAATAAAGATCAAAATAAAAGACAGAGAATAGAGAAACTGATGTTTTCTAGAGGAAAGGGCGTGAAGAGATGGAGAGACGGGGATGAAGAGGAGAGAAAAGACAATGAAACAAGGTTGAAAAATGTTCTATAGACACGTGCCAACTCCCTGTGAGAAATTTATTCATTATGGACTGAAAATATGTATCAATTAAAATATTTAAAGTAAAGAAAGAAAAACCATCAGTGTATTTCCACCACTTCTGCTCAGCAAAGCACTGTGCTGACAATTGGAAATGTCCCAAGTCGCTCTTCCAAATTCCATGTCCTGCTAGATTAGTCATCTCTGTGACAGCACAGAGGAGCAAAAACCTTTCAGAGATGGGGCCTCCTGGGGATTATTTAGATCTTTGGGACATTTCACTGGGAAGAGGTCAATGAAGTCACCGTGGTAAAGAGTACTTTTTCAAAACAGTAGCCTAATGTATGAGCCTAATGTTCCTGGCCTCTGGCTTCCTGTATTTTCATGTGGTCTCTCCCTTTGAATAAGCTATTCTCATGAGGTGCCTTTTGGGGGAGTGAACTACAATTGGTTTCAACTCTGTAGCAAAGAAAACTCTTTACCTCATGAAATGTCACCCTTGGGTACTTGGCCATAGCATTAGAAAACATAGGATAACATTCTAAAAGTCCTGTCCAGAATAATTAGGTATCAGAAAGAAATAACAAGGTTCAAAATGGAAAAAAATAATGAAATTATCCTTGTTACCAGATGGCATGATTATATGTATAAACTCCCAAATGCTGTGCCCTAAACTCTTTAAACTGATACCCAAATTTGAAAAAGTCACAGGATAAAAGTATAAATACACAGATATCACTGATGCTTGTATGTTAAAAAAATATTCATTTACAATGTGCTTAATAATTTAAAATACTTAGTAATATGTTTAATTGAGGAGTGATCACAAAAACTATAAACACTGAAAGTTATATTGCACAATTAAGTAAATTAAGGATGACAACAATTAATGGAAAGGTATCTCATGCTTATAGATACAGTTAAAATAACTATTTTACCTGAAGTAATGTAAAAGCTAAAGGCCACTCCTATCATAACACCAGTGACATTCTTCAAAGAACTATAAAATATTGAATTTCAGTGAAACCAGGAAAGTCACTTATAGGGTAAAACAATCATGAGCAAAAATAACATATTTGGAAGCATCCAGCAACCTAACCTCCAAATATACTACACGTAGTCACACTAATCAAAACATCGTGGTAATGATGTTAAACTAGTCAGAGAGCAATGGGACAGAATAAGACCAGAAACAAATCCATGCATTCACATTCAAATGCCACACAATGAGAGTCAAGAAAAGGATGAAATGTTTCTTCAATTTGTACCTGACATCACTACTCTGGAAGTCTTATTGGAATAAATAACATCCAGATTGTGGTGAGCATCACACAATGCATAACTACATGGCAACTTCACTCTGGTCTCCTAATACAGGCATAGTATCATGTGTTAACTAAAACTAAAATCTTTTTGAGAAATTTATAAAAGAAGGAAATGAAAATGGAGGTTATTCTGAAAAGACAAAGGCAAGTCTACTGGGTACAGCAACCATCATGAACAGAACAGCCTTCCTCTAGCCAAACCTGAAAGAATTGGAACGATAAAATAAATGGTATGATATTACATCAGCAGGCAAAGTATAAAAAGTCCACAATATTCTCCTGAGAGAGAGAGAGAGAGAGATTCACACCCCTCTTCTTAAGTGCAGATTCAACTCAGTGACTGTCTTCCAAGGAATAGTGTATTTCTGCACACATCACCCTGGACAAGTGACTGTGGCCAGCACAACCAGAGACTAAGCACTGCCCTAAGGTCCTGAACAGTTGAGATAAAACTTCTTTCCCCAAACTCACAGACCCAGTGTAATCCTGAAAAGAAATGGGACAAATCATTACGCAAAATGCCTACCTAGTACTCAAACTTGCCTGGAAAGACAAGCTGAGAAAACAGTGAATTAAAAAATAGAACTAAAAATAGTGAGGTGACTGAGACTTGATGGTGGGACAAAACAAGACATTAATAAAGACAACTGTGACATGCGAGTAAAGCTTGGAGTTAATGATGCTAGTTTTGGCAAATGTCCCAGAGAAAGGAAATGGGAACTAGGTGAGAAGCACATAGCAGTTCTGTATAGTACGTTGGCAAATTTTTGATAAATCAATAGTTATACCAAAAAATGTCTTTATTAAAATCACTTCATTTATCTATTTCTAACAATTCAGAAAGTATATTTTATCTGAAATGCAGACACACACTACACAAGAATAACCCAGGAGGAATGAGAGACAATATAACTCTGTCTCCGTTGGCAATAGCAAGCACTGGAAATAATCGTCGAGGGAGAGTAGGTGACATATTTGTAACCACCATGAAAGTTAAATATGTAAACAATTGAGAACTTCTTGGGATCACTGGTTCTTCAGGCACTTTTATGCTTCATCTCTCACAATTTCCTTGGAACAAACAGGGAAATGAAGTGATCTATACAGAATATTTGTTCTTGTCTGCATTATACTTTTAAAATGTTGAGTTTGCTATTTCAATTTTCAGGTTGATAGCAAAGTATAATCTGTCAATTGTAAATTATTGCCCATATCACAGAAAATTCAACGTATATGAAAATTCAAACCTATGTTTATGAACACTAAGTCAAGAAAACAAAATGAAAAAATATGGCAAAAATTATCTTAAATACAAAAGGAAGTGGAAACAACATTCTAACCTGTGTGAGGTGCAGATAAAGCCGTTTTTCTTCTTTGTTTGGCTTTTTAGTGGTACCAGGGGTCAACTCACGACCTGGTGCTTGCCAGACAAGCACTTATTCCACTGAGCTATCTCCCTGGGCCCTAATGCAATTTTAAGAGCCAAATTTATATAAATAGCTACAAGAGAAAAAAATGAAAACCTGAAAGAAAATCTGACGTTGCATCTTAAGGAATTAGAAAAAGTTTAGAAAGTATGGAAAAAGACAGAAATAAGAATAATCAAAACATATTAAAATGAAATGAGAAAATATCAATAAAAGAACAATGAATATAGAAAATCTCAATGACATGTAAAGGTTTTAGCATACAAAAAGACTTCAGTAAACAAACATTTTTTTAGGTAATATTAAAAATATAAAAGGAGACATTGGAACTGATATCAAAGAAATTAAAACGTCATAAGAGACCGTCACAAAAGTATTTTTTTCTTTCAAAACTTTTGATAGTCTAAAAAAAGTGGATAATTTTCATATAGAACACACTGAATCAAGATCATGAAAAACAGAAAAATCTCATGAGAGCACAAAGAATATGGAAATTAAGTCTACAAGATAACCTCTTCCAGGTGTGTTATTTTCTTGTAGTTCCATTACAACACAGAGACGGAGAGGGAATCCTCTGTGGTATTTTCATATAGGTTGTGAAACTTTTATCTGTAGGTTGTATTTGTATCTGAGAAAAGAATATTAATAACCTCTTAGTAGCAGAGTGGCTTTCTTTACAAAGGGCTTTCCCTGTGTATGGGTGGATTAACCTTTCAAAATACATGTTTCTACTTAAACCAGTCACTTACTGTTTGATGCAAAGAGTCATAAAGACAAGATCTCCTTACTGAACATGTAGTATGCTTACCTAGATTTGAGAGGGACTTTCAGTATAGAACTTGGTGAGTAGCACACGCCTGTGACTTTGCTTTCGTTTTGCTTACTTGCCAGAGTTCGCTGTAACTTAATTCCTTTTTAAAATGTATCAAATTTTCTTCTCAAAAAGGCATATATATTGGATTATGAGTTCCACACTATGTATTAGTAATTAATATATGGTTTCTTGTGTTGTGGATTAAAAATGAGAAAGAGCTTGTTGTAAATGTAAAAAAAAAAAAAAAAAAAAAAGATAACCTCTTCCAGTAAAAAAAACAATGCAGAGACGGTGGCTTCACTGATAATTTTGCAAGACATTTAAAGAGAAACCAAAAATACTTCTGTAAAAACTTGAAAGATACAAAGACAGAGTAACATCCCCTCAACTGTCCCAGGGGCCAGGCTGAACCCTGAAAAACTTCAGAAACCTTGGTGAGCCCTGACCACACCCCTATGTTCACAGAAGCCGTAGTGATCCCTACTCAGTTTTGAGAGCCTCAGTGAGCATTAACTTGACACCCGTCCACCATTACAGAAGCCAAATTGTTACGGTTTGTGTCTAGTTGTTCCCCCAAAGCCTCATGTAGCCATGAGGTGGGGACTTCTAGAGTTTGTGATTAACTCGTTATCCACTGGGATTATGTGTGATCCAAGGCTGGGACTATGGGTCTTAATACTGCTGGGATTATGGGTGTGAGTACTTCCCCGAGCCTGGGACAGACAGTCTGAATATAATATAAGAGACAGAGAGACAGACTTTCTGTAGCCGTTGCTCTTCATTGCATTGTTGTTCTGTGCTGTGAACTGCTGCTCTCTTCCATGTGCCACTCTGCCTTGGAGCCAGCCGAGTATGGACTGAAACGTGCAGTAACTGTGAGCTAAATAAACCTTTCCTTCCTTCATTTTGGGTGTCAGGTATGTGTCCCATGAGAGAACGGTAACTAAGACACAAGTGGAGTCCTGCACAATTTCAAAAAGGTCGGCAAACCTTGACCCACCCCTAATAATAAGGTTAGAGATATTGAGCCCCAGGGAGCTATGGGAGCAACTGTGATTGATACCTTGTCCCTCCATGATCACAGGAGCTGCTCCTAGCCTTGGTGAACTTTGGGAGCTCCAAAAATGTCAAAACAATGTTGTGGGCTGCTAAGATAGCTTAGTGTACTAAATACCTGCTTTGACAAGTGCAGGGATTTGGGTTTGATCCAGGTCTTGCATGCCATGCCAGCCTGATTCCCAGGGTATGCTGAGCTAGTGACTGAGTCTGGGCATGGTGGCACAAACTTGCGACCCTAGTGCTGGGGAGGTTGAAAGCAGGATGATCACTAAGAGTACAAGCTGTGTAGTGAGACCCTGTACCAGATACATAAAAAAAAAAAAATTGCAAAAGGCAAGCTCAGTGCTCCAGTCCACCCAGAGCAAGGTCAAGAGATATGGACATACAAGAAGTTGGAGGTAACTCACATGAAATTTCTGAAATGATAGTAACTAAAGTAAAGAAACAACTCTATCAGGCTACAGAAAAAGTCAGAACAGAAATAATCTTTCAGGTTAAAAAAAGAAATGAAAGAAATAATAATTATACCACATAATTCATAGATTTTAAAAAGAGGAGCATAAAAATGCTGAAAATATTGAATGAAGAATGCAGGAAAGAATTAGAATGAATGAAACAAACTCCAACAAATATCTAGGAAGTTAAGAATTACATTGAAACCTGAAAAACAACTTGAATAAAACTGTGATAAGCTTTGAGACATTGAAAACAGCATTGTGTCCAGACACCACAATAGGAAAGCACTCTTGAAAACAATAAACAAGAATAATTCAATTGGTATAAGATGATGCAGTGAAAACCATGGTGTCAGAAAAAGAGTAGGATTCAACACAAATGACATCAAAGACTAATTGCGAAGTAATGGGAGAAAATTTTCCAAACATAGAAGCTGAAGTACAGATTACTGAGGCCTATGGAACTCCAATTATCTATAACTAAAAATCTATACTCAGATACATAATCATGATCCAAGAAATGCAACAAAAAAATAGAATATTAAACAAGCACCTCTCATGGAAACCATCAGATTCATGGTAGATTTTTATTTATTTATTTTTTCTTGGAGCAAAAATTAATATAACACATGGTCTTTATTAACATGTAAATAATTATTTTCAGGGAAGATTAGTAGGTCTTGGATTCTATGTCATGGATAACTCTCAAAATCATTATGCAGTTTTTCTGCTTCTGTGTTCATTTCCCTTAATTTCTTGATATGTTCCTTTTTAATCATGAGAATTTTTGATAATTTAGTCACTTGAATAAGGAATTCTACTGGAAAACCACCCAGTGTTTCAGTGTGAGAAATTTTACTTCTCCAAGGTGACTGCCCTAATAAAGGATCACTGTCTGTAACTGGAGACTGGAGAGGAGAAGTATAATGTAACCGTGGTGGGGTCATAAAAAATCGAGAAGGCTGCTGTTTCTGTCCAAAGGCAGCGATGGGCATAGTTTCATGAGGTTCATTACTAAGAACTTCATAGTCAGGGATGGTATGCGTCCCAAGCCCTGTCCTATCAAAAGTCACTCTGTAAGTAGCATTAAAAGTATCCACAGCATCTATCTGTCCTGTGAATAGGCCATCGTGTACACCACGCAGTCGTGCTGTAACTTTGGTTCCAATAACCAGAAGCAAAGGAATTTCATCAGGGAGATCTTTGAATTGTGAAACATCTGCAACTTTCCTTTGTTGTAAGAGCCTTATTTTCTGCCGTTTCTGTTTCAATGCTGATCTCTCTTCCTCAAAAAATGCAGAAGAACATCTCCATGGTTTTCCCATAAGTCATCTGATTTTTCCCCATTCCACTCTTGTTAACTTTCTTGTTTTCAAATTAGGAAAAGATTCCTTTAGACATACACAGAAGTCATTATCACCTTCAAAAGTGGTTTATCTATATTTGAATAGAACCACTCATATATGCACCATTTATGTGCTTTTGGAAGCTTGAGTAGGTTACGTAATCGAAAACCAATCTTCTGTGAAGCCTTCTTATCTGGTGTTGACATTGTTGTTGTAAATTTCTGTGGAACCATTGCAACTCTCTGGTTTCTTTTAGGCGATTTTGTATTTATTTGTCTGTCCTCTTCATCAGAAAAGAGTCCACTTTGCTTTGAATTTCTAAAAGGCATTTCAACAGCAGGGCTTGTGTTCCTGCCTTTCCAAATAGGGGTTTTCTGTAAAGAACTGTACTTTTCATTCCATGTGTTAGATAAGCTTCCCTCTTTTAAACTGACGAGAGCTTTCGCTGAAGAGCTCTCGTCAGGCAACTGGTCGAGCTCCGCCATCTTGAACCCATGGTAGATTTTTCTACATAAATCATCAAGTCAAGAAGAGTTGGGAGTGAAAAATTTCAGATCCAGAAAGTAACAAATTCCAATCCATAGAAAATTATCCTTCAAACTAAATGGAGAATTAAGATACTTCCATGACAAAGAAAAAAATGAAGAAATTCATGATCACGAATCCAACCTTACAAAAAGTACTGAAAGTATTGTAGAAGTAATAAATATTACTCCTCCTTCAAGAACAATACAAATAAGCACCAGGTTAATCACAATACTTAAACAGAGGGGAAAATAGGTAATTTTTCTATAGCAGAAAAATAACGTGGCAAGAATAAGCCAATACATACGTTATATCCATCAATGTAAACAGCTTCAATTCATCAAAAGAATCAGATCCATAGTGGATCAAGAAACAAAATCCAACAATATGCTGTATACAAGAAACAAATTTAACTAAAAGGTAAATTTATAGACTAAAAGTCAAAGGATACAATACAATACTCCAAGTTATAGGAACCCAGAATAAAAAGTAGGGGTATCCATTCTGGTTGCCAATAATGTGAAATTCAAACCAAAACTGATCAAACAAGATAAAGAAGGTACAAATACAACTACATACTTGTTAGGGTAAAACTGGAAGAGGAAGAGATAAAGTTCATTAATACATATGCACCAAATGCAGGAGAACCCAAATAAATGTGGCAAATGGTGGCAGATGTGAAGAACAAAAGGAGCAATGAAACCAAAAACCTGGGAGATTCTTGACAGCCCATTGCCACAAAGGGATAGATCAACTAGGAAAAAAGCGGGTAATAAAAACAGAACTAACCTAAACTTGTGAGGAAATGGACTTAGACCCTTACAGAGTGCTCCACCCACCAACACAACACACACTGTTTTCATCTGCAGATGTTAAATTCCCCTAAATAGAAAATATTCTAGCATATAGAACTTCCTATAGTAAATGCAAAGGAAGTGAAATTGTCCTATGCATTCTATCTATCCTTTGTGCAACAAAACAGAAAATTACTGACAAAAGAAATACCAAAAACTCCATAACACATGGAAATTAACATCTCAGGAAAAATTAATGGGTTAGAGATAAAATTAAAGAGGAAACTAAGCAATATTTGTAAGTAAAAGAAAAGGCAAATAGAATGTATGGGGACTTTATAGCAATTAATTCTCACATCAGGAAAAGAGAACGAGCCCAAACAAGCATCCTTATGTTGCACCTCAAGCGCCTAGAAGAAGAGCAAGTGAAGCCTTAATCCCAAAGGAGGGCAAGCCCTATATACCAAAAGATGTAGCTTTTGTTTCTGATGAGGTCAGTGAAGTCCCCTCAGGGTTTGTCTTGTAATCCTGTACCTTACTATGTAGATCCTTAGTCTGTGTCATCCATGTGGATGAGTCATGGCCAATGCTTGACCAGTTTTCTCTCTATGAGAGCCTGAGAGAAAGTTTTCTCTCCATGTGACTCTTCCCAGGCATACTGTAGAACTTTGATCTCTTTCCTCTGTGGCTCCAAATATCCTTTTTCAGAAAATTTGGGGCACAACTGAGTTTCATGATGTTATAGTACAGGTTCACTTATGTTCTGAGTCTTCGCTGACCCTGAAAGGCTAGGGCCAAAATGTTGGCTGGCCTTGTGGCTCTTCTATTTCTCCAATCTGTGAACATAGGTTGTTAACCATTCAGAAGAAAAGCTGATTAGTACCCCGCAGAAAAGTATAAAAATGAGGTATATAATGCGGGGCCATAGCAATAAGTTGAGTTGTAAATGGCTACAGTCAACAACTTATTCAGATAATTCACTATTATTGTGGAATGCTGGACTGTGTTGGATTGTGTCGCCAAGTTCAGGCACCTAAATTGGTTTAATGACAATGGAATGCCCATCTCTGACAGGTCTAGACAAAAAAAAAGTGATATACAAAGGAAGAATTATGATGTATGTGTATAAACAGTACAGTTAGGATAAAAATGCTGTGCTTCTGCATAATTCTATGAGAAGCAAGATTTTCATTAATAGTGGTTGGACAAGATATTATGTCAGCTTCTAGTACTATGGACAACCACTAGGAAAATAACAAGGTAGAAAGTATTAATTATTGAATCTGTGATATAATTCAACTATAAAAAAGTAAGATAAGTAAACAGCTACACTCTCTTAATTCACTGATTAGAGACATCTGCTATAATGTCTGTAAGTATAATATCACGTATGCACCTTGTACGATATGAAAACAGTTTGCAATGTATTAATTTATCGAATCTGTCCTGTTAATTTGCCTTGAAACTGTCTCATTGCTATTTGTTCTTCAATAAAATAAATAAAAAATAAAAACAGGAGCGCAGACAGAGACAAAAAAATCCCAAAGCAGGGAGGAAATTATAGATCAAAACAGAAACTAGTGAAATTGAGACTATGAAAATAATACAAAGAATGAATGGCTTGAAGTATTTATTCTCTGAAAGAATAAAAAACATTCACAAAATCAACCGTATAAAATAAGGGAAAGAAAAACTGAAATTTATACATTAAGGATGCAATGGACAAAATCAGTACAGACTGCATAAAAATGCAGATCATCAACATATACTTTGAATATCTTCTCACAGCATGAAAAACACAGAAGAAATTTACAGATTCCTACATAAATATGAATTACCAAACCTGAAAGAAAATATAAATGTCTAAATAACCCAAGTCAATCAATGAAATTGGGGGCCGGGGAGATGGATCAGTGGAATAAGCGCTTCCCTGGAAGTGCAAGGGCCTGAGTGTAATCCCCATTCAGCAAAAAAAGAAAAAATAAATAAATGAAATTGAAAATGTAATTAAAAACTTTCTGGCAAAGAAAATCCCAGGTTCTAGTGGATGAATAGCAGAATTCTACAAGGAATTTAGAAAAGGTTTAATGCCAATTCTTCTCAAAGCATTTAAAGAAATTGAACAGGAATCGATTCTCTCAAAATCTTTATTGCTGACAAGTATTATGCTTGTGCCAAAACCAGAGAAGGATCCTACAATAAAAGAGAACTACAGGCCAATTTTCTTAATGAACATAGATGTAAAATACTAGCAAACATAATTCATCAAGAAGATTATACAACATGTGCATGTAAAATTTATTCCAGGAATGCTGGGATAGTTTGGCATATGCAAATCCATAAATATATTACACTACATCACCAGAACCACAGATAAAAACCATATAATCATTTCAATTAATGCAGAAAAAGCTTTTCACAAAGTCCAACACTCATGATAAAACGCTAAAGAAAATCAGAATGTATGGTCTTCACCTCAAGTGGATAAAAGCCACCATGAGAAACCAACAGTCAACATCATGCTAAATGGACAGTAATTGACATGCATTTGCTACAAGTTATATCACTTGTGGAAAATGGATAAAGCTAGAAAGGTTATACGAAGTGAAAATTAGCATACACAGAAGAAGAAATATTTCATTATCTCACTTAAGTATCGAATGTCTAAAACTCAGCTCACAGAAGCAGCATACAAAGTAGCGGTACAGTAATGTGCAGGCTCGAGGGGCTGGGACTGAGAGGAAGACAGACCCAGAAGGACGAGTGCTAGTGAAATGTATAAGGTCTTGGTCAGTAAGAAAAAGTCTAGTGACCTACTGGGCAGCATTTTAGCTGTGACTAATAGTGAGTAGGATATTTCTAAGTTCTGAAACAGGACATTCAAATGATCTCACCACGAAGTGGTAAGTATAATATGATAAATACATTAATCAGATTTATTTAATCACATATATATATATATATATATATATATATATATATATATACATAAACATTTATATGTGTGTAAATTAAAAAGCCATAGAAAATCATGATCAGAATGACAGTGAAAAATAGTATAATATTTATGTATAATATTCACAGTTAATGTAAACCAAAACAGGTTGGAAAAAATTTTATGCCTGTTAAACCAATATGGCCATTTTGTAGTTGTATCATAAATATAAGTGTACAAAAAGATTTCTATCTTTAATAACTGGCAATTCACAAAAGCTACAAGATTAAAGTGTTCTTTGGGCAAGAATTTGTCAAACAGCATTGTTAACATGTTTTATTTTCAGGTGTTTGTAAAACTCATTCCATTTAATAAAATGTGATGATTGGGAGCAGTGACACATGCCTATAATCCCAGAACTCAGGAGGAAGAGGCAGGAGGATCTCCATGAGTTCAAGGCCAGCTTGGGCTACATAAGTGAGTTCAAGATGAGCCTACACAACATAGGGAGACCTTCTCCTACAAAAGCCCCCATAAAATAAAACAATGAGACAAATAAAGGAAAAGGCTATTGTCAAATGAACAGTGAAATGAAACGCATAGATACCCAATACAATCCAAAGTTTCTTTAACAAGCACAGCAACCTTTTATTGTAAACATTTCAAGAGAAAAACATGTCATATTTTCCACTTACGCTTATTAAACTTATGTTTCAAGGATGTGTTTGTATGGTGTGTTCTATTATATATACTAAAAGTAAATGTCCTAATACTTTTTCCAAATAGAAAAAGGAAACACATTGTCACAGGATGCTGATTACTAATTATAAAATTCACAATTATTAGTGCTCTTACCAAGGAATTTTCTTGAAAACATGAAAAATGTGTGTCAGATAAAAAATAATAAAAGTCATAAAGTAATTGTCAACTTTAATATTTTAAACAAATCTATTGAATCACAAAGACAGCAGTTAAAATTAATTACTGCTGGGCCCCATGGTGTGCACCCTATGATGTGCCCTTAATTTGAATGGCTGTTCCAACAGCTTCCTGGAAGAGCTAACCAGAGCCTTGCTGCACCTGAGAATGCACAGTCTGAAATAATGAGTCCACTGAGAGGAGAAGGCAGTGAGATTCCCCCCTTGTGTGGTCAGGAGACAGCCATCGTAAAAGCAGCAAATATTAAAGCGCTTTTGCACCAACACATTAGCTCTCATAATCCCCTATGGTCTTTCTTCTCCTCCCTGTCTCAGTAGTGACAGCTCATTACAGATAACAATGAAAATTAAAAATGAAGCATGTGGGTGTAACTCTTAGACTGGTTGATTCTAAAATTTTCAGGTTTTGCTTTTTATTGAAGCTATTGTGAATAGAATTGCTTTCCTCATTTTTTTTTCCAGAGGACTCATCGTTTGTTTGTTGTTGTTGTACTCTTGTTGTTGATATGTGTGCTTTGTATGCTGCCAATTTGCTGAACTTATCAGGTCCACAAATTTTTTTGGTGGAATTTTAAGGGACATCTATGTAAGGAATCATACTGTGAGCAAATATTGATAGTATGGCTTCTTACTTTCCTATTTGCATCGTGTTATTTTTTTCTCTTCCCTAATTTCCCTGCTTGAAGTTTAGAAATACTGGTCATGAGAATGGTTATCTTTGTATCATTCCTCATTTTGCAAGAAAAATCTTCAGTTTTTCCCTATTTAATATGATTTGTGGTTCTTTGTCATTGATATCCATGATTTTTCACATATGGTTATCAATTTAAGAACACATATCTTGTGCCTATTTCTTCAAAGTACTTCTCATGAAGGACTGCTGAAATGTGACATAGGCCTTCTGCATCTTTTGAGATAGTCTTGTGATTTTTATATTTTGCTCTATATATGTGGAATTACATTTTTTGAATTTTGTATAGTGAGCTATCTTTGCGTTCATGAGGAGAAATGAAGCTACTAATGCTAGACAATATTTTTTTTTATTTTTAAATTTTTTTCTAAAAATGTGCTCAGTAGAATAAACACTTGCCTGATAAGCTCAGGGTCCTGAGTTCAATTCCCAGTATTGCAAAAAATTGTATTTGGTTGTTGCAGGTTCTCACTACAAAGCTCAGACTGGCGGTGATCCCTCTGCCTTCAACCGCCCTGGTGCTGGGATTGCGGCCATGTGCCACTGTTGCCAGACTCTGGCTGGATCAGTCCACTCTAGGGGTAGGGCCAGAGCAGCATGTAGTGCTCGGGATCAAACTGCGGTTCCTGTGCTTACCTCAGATTGTTGAAACAGGCACTTTAGTCTACAAGTGAGATGTTCTACTACACCCCTGGAAAAATTCAACCCTCCAGAGCCCCACCCCCAAGCCCACTGAGTGGCTGAGAAATTCTGAGACTCTCTTGGCCCCGATCCAGCCCAGCATGGCCCAATGAGTGTGTGGGAGAGCTTCTGCATACTCAGTGCTCCCTGGGCCAGGGGCACAACAGAGGGGCACCACAGGCTCACTGTTATGCCAGAGGGTCACAACAGGTTCAATTTCAAGGACAACAGTAAAAAGGAGTTGAACACAACAGCTAGACCCAGGCCAGGCATAACTGGATAAACTCAAACTTAATAGATCTGCACCCTAAGCTCATTAGGTGCTAAGGTTATAACTGTACCAAAGCTCTACACTAAAGGTCAGAGGTCGGTGCTATGCAAAATGACAAAAGAGCAAAATACAATCTCAGGCCTCAAGCCCACCTATGACAAGTGCGGAAGACACTAGCTCAGATGAAATGAATGAATTGACAGTGTCGGAAGCAAAGAAACAACAGTAGAAAGTCATAGAGGAACTCAGAGCAGAATTAATGCCCAAAATAAAAAAATAAATTTATGAATACATAGCATCTAAAATTAAGAATCTAGTGCAGAAACATACAAGACAAACCCAATGCCCACCAAAAAGAAGTGCATTGGACACTATCTCAGCTGAAATGTATGAATTAGCAGCATCACAAGCAAAGAAATAACAGCAGATAGGTGAAGAGGAATTCAGAACAGAAATAATTTCTGAAATAAAAAAGAAATCTCAGAAATCATAGCATCTGAAGTACAGAATCAAATACAGAAATACTTGGAGAAAACTCAACATGAAAAAAATCTCTGCAGCAAAAGAATTAATAACTACCTCTAAAGAAGACACTGATAAAAAATACAGATTATAAATATGACGGATTTGTTGAATGAGCAATACAGGAAAGAAATAAATCGCATGAAGCAGAGTCAAAGAGATATAGAAGAACTTAAAATCTCAGTCATGAGTCTACAAAACTGTTTGAATGAAAGCGAAGACAGAGTTTCAGATCTTGAAGATGCTGGTGCAGCTAGTGAAAAGGTGAGAAAGGATCTCTTAAAAACAACGAGGATGCAGGAAAAAATCTATCACCTCCAAGATGATGCCAAGATGAACAATGTGAGATTAATTGACATCCATGAGAATGAGGGAGTCAATACAAATGATATAAAAAGAATATGGGCAGAAGTAATAGCAGAAAACTTCCCAAATATGAGGAAACAATCCAACATTCAGGTAACCAAAGCATACAGAACACCAAATAACTTCAACCCAACTAAAAATACAACAAGACATATAATAGTCAAAATCCCAGAAATCCAACACAAGAATAATATACTGAAACCTGCTAGAGAAAAGAAGCTTATCACATTCAAAGAAAACCCCATCAGAATTACGGCCGACTTCCCTTCACAAACTGTGAAGACAAGGAGAGTATGGAGCAGAGTACTTCAAGCACTCTATGAAAACAAATTCCAGCCCAGACAACTATACCCTGCAAATCTCTTTCAATTTTGATGGAGATATGAAATACTTCCATGTCAAAGAACAAATAAAGAATTTCGTGATGACAAAGTCATCCCTACACAAGCTACTGAAAGATGTTCTAGAGAGGGACCAAAATGATCAGAACTCCAAGAATGAGAACAGAAGGAACCCACTAAATAGGGCAAACAATTAACCACAGGACAAAAGGGAGTAAACAACAGCAGGTAAATGACATGTCAATCATAAGTCACTACATTTCAATTATAACCATCAATGTAAATGGATTTAATTCACCAATTAGCAGAAATACACTGGCACAGTGGATTAGGAAACAAAATCCAACAATGTCCTGAATACAAGAAACACACTTATCTCAAAAAGACATGCATAAACTTAAAGTCAAAGGATGGAAAACAATACTACATGCCTGAGCACCTCAGAAAAAGTAGGGGTAGCAATTCTGTTCTCAGACAGTCTCAACTTCAAGCCAAGAAGGATCAAACGAAATTAAGAAGGCCACTATATGTTGGTTAGGGGAAAAATTCAACAGGAAGAGGTAACACAGAAGCACCAAACTATATAAGAAAAATCGTAACGGACATGAAAAATACAATATCAAAGATCACAAATTTAGCAGGAGATCTTAACCCCCCGTTTTCTCAAAAAGATAGGTCAACCAGACAAAAAATTACCAAACAAGTAACAGAACTGAACCAGATTGCAACAAGTGGACTTGGTGGACATATACAGAATGTTCCACCCAAACACAGCTGAATACACATTTTTTTCACCTGCACATGTGTCATTCTCTAAAATAGACCACATATTAATCCATAGGTTTCCATAATCAATGGAATACATTAGAAGATGCAGATACAGCTACAAACACACTCAGCCATCTTGCCTTTGACAAAAGTTCCAAGCATTTTCATTGGAAGAATGATAGCCTCATTACAAATGGTGCTGGAAAAGCGGGCTCCCCACATGCTGAAAATTGAGACTAGGCCTGGATCTATTGTTATGCATGAATCTAAAGTAAAAATCAATTTAAAATCTAAATATTACAATGCTGTATATGGTTAGACTTCTAAAGTTCTGTGTAAAATATGTAAATGTCTATTCCTATTTTTTAAATTATTTTTTTCTTCTTATTCTTAGAGACTTAAAGTTTAACATAACAATACATGATGGAAAATACCTGTTCCATGTTATGCCTAGAATGATTGATACTTAGACAGATAGGGTAAACTAAACTGCATATGTTGCAGGGTAATAATAAGCTTCTCTTCTGGAGGGTTAAAACCTAAGTTTGCAGATCAAAAATTAGAGAAAATGAAGGGCTGCAAGGTCAGTCAACATTTTGGCCCTAGCCTTTCAAGGTCAGTGAAGACTGAGGACATAGGAGAACCTGTACTGTAACATCATGTAATTCAGTTGCATCCTAAATTTTCTGATCAATATTATGGGGCCACAGAGGAAAGTTATCATGATGTATAGTGTGCACAAGGAGAGTCACATGGAGAGAAAACTTTCTCTCAGGCTGTCACAGAGAGCAAATTGGTCAAGCAATGGCCATGATGCATCCACATGGCTGACAATGGCAAAGGATCTACAAAGTGTGGTACAGGGTTATAGATTTCAGAACTTATTTCTGCTTTGAGTTACTCATGATCTTTCTGTTGTTGTTTCTTTGCTTCAGATGCTGTTAATTCATATATAT
This sequence comes from Ctenomys sociabilis, assembly GCA_004027165.1. Lineage (NCBI taxonomy): Eukaryota > Metazoa > Chordata > Mammalia > Rodentia > Ctenomyidae > Ctenomys > Ctenomys sociabilis. Next base: position 143 of record PVKA01037978.1, on the reverse strand, counting down.
CAGTTGGAATAGAGCTCTCTGCACTTGATCTGGGTGAGCATCGTTTTTCCACCCAATGTTTCTGGAATTCATTCTTTATTTCAGATTCTATGTATTCAAATATTTCTTTTTTAAATTGGGGAATTACTTCTCGTTTTATTTCC
>PVKA01037977.1:0-20606 GCA_004027165.1 Ctenomys sociabilis | reverse complement strand
CCCTTCCCCTCCTCTCTCCCCTCCCCTTTCCTTTCCTTTTCTTTCTTTCTCCAACATCAGGGACCAGGTGGGGCTCTTTGTGCTGCTGTGCCTGTGCTCCTTATCTAGGGAGAGAGTTTTGAATCAGCCTTGGGTGACTCAACCACAAACTCCCAAAAGGAAGAAAACTGTTGTGTCATAATGTGCCACCTTCCAATGCGCATCCACTCTGCTGCCATGTGCAGATCCATGCTGCTGCTGTGTGTAGCAGGTCAACTTATTGTGTCTCTGAACCATCTCTGAAGTCAGGTTTGAGGATCATTTCAAACCCATCCTGTTCCTTGGTCCCTCCCCTCCCTCTGGGTCAGTCATTGCTGACTCTGCAGATCCCTACTGACCCAGCAAGGGTGATACTGAACTTCCCAAATAGCATTTTCCACTCCTTGGCCACCTGCCCAGTCCACAGCCAGCTCCACGAGGGCAGTGGACATTCATTGCATATGGCTGTGTTTTTTACCAGTTGCTCACAGTTTTCTGTCTGAGTGACCTAATCAACCCCAGTGCAGTGAAGGAACCCAGCCCAAACATGGAGGCACTGCAGTTGGCACCTTTGCTGTGTTTGTGTTGATAGCCAGTGCCTGGGCTGAGACCATCAGACCATGCCCCCCACTAAGAAGATTGCCATGGATGACAGCTTAGCAACCAGTGCAAGGAGGAAGAGGAGGTGGACGAGGAGGATGAGGATGAGAAGAGAAGGAGGAGAAGGAGGAAGAGCAGAATGAAAGCTGGGAGGACAGGAGCTGTGGCATCTGGAACAAGCAGATAACAGTGTTCAGAGAAGAAAAGCAGCCAAAGCTTTCTGCAAGCTGTGCTACCCAGGGTTTTCATTCTGCAACACGAGGCAGCATCTGTGGGGACTTGTTCTGGGAGCCAAACTCACCCAGAAGGGCTGCTTCTATTTGCAGGGCTTAGCATACTGCTGCTGTCACAGAGCCCACTGTCGCTACTGCATGGAGGTGTCAGCAGTGACTGTCACCTGGGGCAGTGAGAGAGAGGGAGTCTGGGCCTTTTCCATTCTACAGAGGGCAGCAGGTGTTTCAGCCCCCAAGACAGCACTTTGTCCTTGCTAGATACTCAGAAAGTTCTAGAATGAGAGATGAGAATGAAGCTGTCCCAGCAGGAAGCAGCCTGGACTCCGAGGTCTGCCATGTGACTTTGTTAGAGGCTGGCCAGTGATGGGGGTGGTCTACACGGCCACAGCCTGGCAGGCACCACACTAACTGCCCTCATGCTGCTCAGGCTGCTGTGACCAGGAGCCACAGAGGGACTTGAGGTTTGCGTGTGCTCTGAGGGTGAGCAGCCGCCATCTGGGTCACACAGGACAGTGTCATGGAGTCGCTCCAGCCCAGATGTGCAGGGCAGTCCCTCAGCAGTGCGTGTGCAACAGGCCAGATGGTTCATCCATCAGTGAGACAGCATCTCCCTTCCACATCTCTGCAGCTAGACCTTCAGCACAGGGTTTCCCTGGGCTGCGTCTCTCTGGGGCAGCCACACCTCGCACACTGCTCTTGAGGGGCCTGCCTCCTGGGCCCCTTTGGCTCCAAGCAGGGACTGAGCCTGCTACTCATGCAGGAGGCTGCAGCCTGCTCTGGCGAAAGTGAGGACAGATGTGGTTCCTTTCAGGACATGCCCCAGGGTGCACCCAGCCCCCACCCTGAAAGCCTTGTGAGGTGCCTGGGTGCAGGGCCCCAGGGGGCCCCTGCTGTGCTAGGAAGGCACTGCTCAGGTCCAGAGGCTGTGTGGCGGCAGGCTTCCCTGCCTAAATTTGCCTTTTTGCTTTCCAGAACCCAGGCTTGTTTTATTGATGAGCTTCCGAGCAAGGAGGAATAGGTATGCACAATGTGCAGGCTTGCTGCTGTCCCTCATTGCTGGAGAATAAATCAACTCTGATTGGCCTCTCTCCTGGCCAGGTTTAGACAAACAGTTCAGTTCCAGTGTTTCTATCAGAGATTCCTCCTGAACTCTGTGGATACCTGTGTGGGCTCAGGTCCCTGAGATGGGGCAGCAGGCTGGAAGTTCCCAGGGGCCTGGGGGCTTTCTTTGGAGGCGAGAGCTCTGTATGGACAGGGTGGAGGACAGTGGCTACAGCTCTGTGTACAGTGGCTGAGCATAGCCTTGGACATGCTAAAGATCAAAGACGAGTCTGGAAAGATCCCTGGGAATTTCAGCCTCCAACTCCAGGAGCTGCAGGCTGAAGCTAGGGGCAGGGCTTACTGAGTGCCCTGGACCACAGGACACCTGTTGCCTGCCCATCCTGCTGTCTGGAGTCGCCAGCAGCCTTCACTGGCAGCAATATGAGGGTCACAAGGAGGATTTGGTGTGAGTGGGTGTGCACCCAAGCCTGGGCACTGGTTCACCTCTGTCCTGTGCAGCTCTGTGGAGTTGCCTGCCCTCTGTGCCCCTTTATCCCACAAAGCATTGCCTGGTGGAACAGGGCTGCAGCCTCTTTGACCCTGTTGTCTACACTGTGAGTAGCCTGGGAATCTGTCTCTCATGGATTCCCATGGACATCTCAGGGCTACATAGGGACTTCTCTTGTTGGGCATTGCATGTGAAGAGCGCAGAAGTTGTCATTCTCTCCCCAGGACAGGAGAAGGGCACACAATGAACACAAGCCACATTCCTGGATTCATCACGGAGCCGAGGCCACAGGGCTTGTAGACCCTGAACGTGGCAGGCAGGCATAGGGAATTGTCCAGAGCAGCCTCCCCTGGCTGAGCCTGTGGAGCCGTAGAAGGGAGAAGAGCAGAGGAGGCTGTCTTGGGGCTGAGTGTGGAGCAGCATGAGACTCAGAACCCTGAGGGGGGAGCTGAGTTCTAGGGGAGCCTACATGTGCCCAGGACCTCTTGTTTTCCAAGAATGCCATGAGGTTCTTACAGTAAAAATTGAAGAAAGATCCCTGTGGTGCAGGGGAAGGTGGAGCCTGGTGGAGCACAACCAGTGAGCTTCATAGCACAGGAAGTGTCGCCATCAACCCACCTGAGCTGGAAAGTGCGTTCTTCCCCCTGTGAGCCCTCTGACCTTGTTCCTAGCTGAGGGGACAGAAGTTACACTACTTGGGAGACTCAAGGCTCCTGGACACACCAGCCCACTGTACAGCAGCTGTTTAATCAGACTATCACAGAATGCCTGACATCTCCCACCTCACTATCATGCCTACAGGTTCCTGTACAGAACAGCCGAAGCCCTGGTGTAGGCTCTCCTGAGCAGGCAGGGGCCTGGAGGGGAGAGGAGAAGGGGATGCGGGCAGGTGAGCAGTGTGTAGATCCTCTGCCTGGGGTCGCAGTGAACACCCAGTGGAGCAGAGCTTCCAGCCAGGTTCACACACCTTCTCACAACCAACACCTACTACACTACAACGCACTTCCAGCAGCAAGAACAATTACATCAAACACTAGACATACTAAAAAGCAATCAAAAGAAACGAAGCCTGAAGCTATTGTCAAGATGGCTCAGACACGCTGCCGGCATGGAAGTGTTCAGATGAAGAAGTGACAAGAGCCACGATTAGTGTGCTCAGAGAAGTAAGGAGAGAGCAGATGGCGTGCAGGGCAGGTGCGGCCCAAAGAAGGGGACCAGGGGAAGAATCAAAGGCAGTGAGTGCTGGAGTGAGAAGCGCCATAGCAGAGGTGAAGCAAGAGCGCCTTCGCCAGCTCAGGGCTAGATGAGGGCTCAGGGAGTTTGAAGTCGCACTAAGAGAATTGTCCACAGCTGGAATGCAGAAAGCAGGAAGGATGAACACGTGGAGCAGAATGTTCAAGAACTACAGGGTGATGTCAGAAGGGAGGATGTGTCATTGAAATAGCAGAAGACCAAAGAAGAGAAGGAAAAGAAGCAACATTTGAAGCAGTGATGGCTGAGAACTTTCCCCGCCTGAAGATTGGCTGTAACTGGTGGAAGCCGGGCATGACAGCTGTGATAAAACACAAAACACAAAACATGACCTACATCTAGGCGTATCAAACACGAAGTGTGGAAAGCCAAGGACAAAGGGAAAATCTTGAAAGAAGACAGAGGGATTCTGTCATAAATACTCAGAACAAAGGCCGAAACACGGCAGATTCCTCATCAGTGCTAGGAAGCCAGAGAGGCCAGCATGGCACCTGTGATGTAGTGAGAAGGACTCTGTGTCACTGGCTGGGTCTGGTCCCCATCCCTCCTTGGTGGCACTGTGCCCTGCTCTGCTTCCTGGCCAGCAGGAACTCAGCGGCTTGGCTCCATTCTCCACGGTGCCTCTGCATGGATCCAGGCCACCGTGGACTGAAACTGAGCCCAGGAGCCCCTCCTCCCACAGCGCTCCACCATGGGTGATGGGCACAGCCTCTCAGCAAGCAGAAAGCTGTCTGAGACATAACGTGGGGAAGGAGGGAAGGCAGGCACTGGACACTGTCACCAGGGACCTGCACCACCTACGGCATGATGGGAGATTGCTGAGGTGGATTTACATCAGTGAAAATGCATGTTGGGTATAAAGTACTGAGGGGGCCGCTAACGTACTACAAAGAAGTATGGTTGATACAGTGAAATCACATTAAATGCTGAACCAAGGAAGATAGAGTGGGGGGATGAATGAAAAGAGTAGAAAAGACTTGGCAATATTAATCTGAGTATACCAGTAGTCACTTTAAAAGAGGATTGCAGATTCCTCATCAGTGCTTCATATTTGTGTATACATTTATCTGTTTGATTTCAGGACAACTTAAAGCAAAAAAGACTGTGGGAACATCAATACATTTAAACTTCATCAATACAACAATTAGAGGACAAAGACAGCCACAGCAGATTTTAAAAGCACGAAAAAATAAATAAATAAATAATAAAAAAAAATAAGCCCAACTGTGGTTTTTTTTTTTTTTTTTCTGGAAGAAATCTGTTTTAAATATGATTCAGATAGGTTAAAAATAAAGAATGAAGGAATATATATAGCATTCTAAGGCTGATAAGAAGTGCAGCACAGCTAAATTAATTTCAGACTAAATATGCATCAGAGAAGGAAAGTTATCAGGGAGGAAGGCTAGCATTGTGTAACATCTTTTCTTCAAGAAGATGCAACAATTCTAACAACCTATGCACTTGGCAAGAGAGCTCTAAGACAGGTAGGGCAAAAAAATTGGTAGATTTTGCAAGGAGAAATATATAAATCCACTATTATAGTTGGAGGTTTCAACACTCTATCAGTAATTGATTGATTAAGCAGGCAGAAAATCAGTAAGGATATTGTTGAACTGAATAGCACCATCAATCAAGTTGATCTAATTGGTATTTAAGGAATTCTCCACCTGATAACAACAGAACACACATTCTCTTCAAGTGAGTGTGGACCATTTGCCATGACAGCTGATCTCTATCCTGCGCCATGCAGCACACTCCAGCAAGCTGAGGTAATAAATGCCTTACAACGTGTGTTCTTAGAGAGCAAGGAAATTAAACCATAAAGCAATAACAGGATGACTACTGGAACATCCTCCCAAAATATTAGGGGTCTGTCCAAAACACCTTTAATACCCAAGGGTAAATAGTATCAAGGGAAATTTAAAAATCATTTTGAACTAAAAAGAAAATAAAACAACATAATGCGTGAAAGGGAGAAGGCAGAGGGGGAATTGGTAGCAGGAAATGATACATTGGAAAGGAAAAAAGCAATTGAAAATTAATAATATAAGCTCCATCCTAGGGAGAGAGGGAAGAAAGAACAAGGTGGGCCTATACGAAGTTCAGGACAAGTAATAACAAACACTTCAGTAGATATTAATGAAATTTGGAACAGGGAGACAATGCAGAGTCAACAGAACCTAGAGATGGTCTTTTCAAAAGCTTGATGAGATGGCGAGACTCCTTTCTAGCCTCAGAGGAAAGCCTGAGAGACCACAAATTGCTAAGTGCTAGTGAGAGATGCAAGAGGGGCCGAATTATCAGTGCAGTGGGCAGACTTTAATAGCACACAACTGCAAATAGCTCTGAGACAATGAGTTGGGTCAATAAGACAAAAATGTGTGACTTCCCTTAAAGACACAAGCTACCAGCACACACATGGACAATTAGATAATATGGGCAGGATTATATTAAGGAAGAAACTTCTGAAAGAATTTGAAGAGAATTGCTACTACTGTTTTCTTAAATACTTGGCCAGATTCACCAACGAACCCATTTTTGGACATGTTCTTAGTATTTTATTTTACTTTTTTTGAAATTTGGGTATATTTATATATATATATAACTTTATTAGAAATATGTCATTTATTAATTTCATATTTGTGTATGCATTTATCTGTTTGACTTCAGGACAACTTAAAGCAAAAAAGACTGGGAACATCAATACATTTAAACGTCATTATTCTCTGTGTTTCCTAACTTACACTTTTATTTATTTATTTATTTACTTATTTATTTTTATTGAAGAACAAATAACAATGAGACAGTTTCAAGACAAATTAACAGGACAGATTAGATAATTAATACATTGCAAACTGTTTTCGTAATGTTTTGGTATCATACAAGGTGCATACATGATATTATACTTACAGACATTATTATAGCAGATGTCTCTAATCAGTGAATTAAGAGAGTGTAGCTGTTTACTTATCTCATTTTTTGTATCTGAATTATATTACAGATTCAATAATTAATACTTTCAACCTTGTTATTTTCCTAGTGGTTGTCCATAGTACTAGAAACTGACATAATATCTTGTTCAACCACTATTAGTGCAAATCTTGATTCTCATAGAATTATGCAGAAGCATGGCATATTTATCCTAACTGTACTGTCCATACACACACATCATGATTCTCCCTTTCTATACCCCCTTTTTTTTCTACACCTGTCAAAGATGGGCACTCCATTGTCATTAAACCAATTTAGGTGCCTGAACTTGGCCATACAATCCAACACAGTCCAGCATTCCACAATAATAGTGAGTTATATGAAGAAGTCGTTGACTGTAGCCATTTATAGCTCAACTTATTATTATGGCTCCGTGTTGTACACCTCATTTTTATACTTTTTTGCTGGATGGTTAAGACCGAGATAGAGTAAGACCTATATACCAAAACATGTAGTTTTTGTTTCTGATCAGGTCAGTGAAGTCCCCTCAGAGTTTATCTTGTAATCCTGTACCTTACTCTGTAGATCCTTTGTCTGTGTCATCCATGCGGATGAATCACGACCAATGCTTGACTAGTTTACTCTCTGTGAGAGCCTGAGAGAAAGTTTTCTCTCCATGTGACTCTCCCCAGTACACTATAGATCATTGATCTCCTTGCTCTGTGGCTCCATAATTTCCTTGTTCAGAAAATTTGGGTCACAACTGAGTTTCATGATGTTACAGTACAGGTTCACCTATGTGCTGAGTCTTTGCTGACCTTGAAAGGCTAGGGCCAAAATGTTGGCTGGCCTTGCGGCTGTTCTATTTCTCCAATCTTGATCTGTGAACTTAGGTTGTTAACCATCCAGAAGAAAAGCTGATTAGTTTCCTGCAACATGTGCCATACAGTTTGCCTTATCTGACTCAATTGCTTTTAGTTGTTGTTGTACATTTCTATTTGTATTTTTTCTTTTCATTCTTATACTAGGGAGACTATACGATATTTGCATATGTGTGTCTAGTTTATTTCACTTACGAGTATATGTTCAAGTGGCATCCACTTAAATACTCCAAAAAACGTAAACTTGATAAACAGGAGATGGCTTAAGCTGAGTGTCACATGACCAGAACTGAGCCAGCAGCTCTTCTCCTTCTCCACCCCCAGCATCAGGCACTGTGGGGGGGTCATCTCCCCAATTGCAAGGACTTGACAAACAGCTCTCCTCTGAGGAGGAGGAGGAGAAAATGGCAGAGAAAAAAAAAAAGGTGGAGGAACCATCACATCAAACGGTGTTAGGGAGAGGTAATACATGAGCAATGCAAAATTTTGTGGAAAATTTTTCAACCTGAATAAGGTACAGAGTGAGCAGTGAAACTGGGTAACAACAATGTGACATCATGTTTCCATGAAATCGTCAAGAGGAGGCAAAAACAAGTAACACTGGACTCCTCCCTCCTTAGAGCTGGGAGAAAAGAAGAATCCAGCGAGCGGACAGACAGAGGTGTTTCCACTAGAGAAGGTGAACGTCGTCCTACACCACAGCCCTCCTCTCTTGCCTTCCTCTTATCAGTGACAGGTTTTCAAAGCCAAGGGCACGTGTTATTCTTAATATTTTGTATGTCTGTTATTTGGCATTATATTACAGTATTGAATCATTTTATATGAATATCTTTCGATTGTAGAGAGAACCATTTGAGCTTCCATCATTTCTTGGGGGAATTTATTTTGATAAGCAGGTGCTTTGCGTTGCAGGCATGTTTCCAGAACAAATTATGCTCGAGCCCCAAGGCTTTGCTGACTAGAGAACATGCCAACAGAAAATGGGGCTCACGAAGATGGGACAGTGTGCCCTTGTCCACTCTGGGTGACTCCTGGCTCTTGTCTGAGGTCAAAGTGGCCATGAAGGCTAAATGTTTTGAGCCGATTTAGGATGCTGGGCCAGCCAGGACAGTGCAACTAAAGAGGGTCCAGGAAGCAGATTCCAGAGCTGCTCAGAAAGGAGCAAGAACAGTGGAAGAAGTGTGTTCCAAGGAGGGGAAATTTTTGAAGGGGGATTAACAAGGATGTGTTCTATACTATAATAATTTTTAAAAACTTTTTATTTATTTGTCACAAGGTTCCATGCAGTTCAGACTCACAGTGCAGCCCACGGCAAGAATAAACACAGTAGGGCACAGTTGTGGTTATGGGAAGCCACCAGGTCTGAAGTCCAGCCATGGTGATGGCTATGAGGAGCAAAGGCCTTGACCTGGGGTTGAACCTGGGCTTCATTAATTTGTGAAGAGTGGTGTGGCCTGAGGATGAGGGACTGTGGGCGGGGCGAGAAATAGGTGAGAGCGGGAGCTGGGCTGGGTAGAGGCCTGCAGTCACCTCTGCAGTATGCAGGGAGGAGGATGTGCAGGCGCAATCTGCGTGACACAGCTGAGGTGGCGGCTAATGTCATGGGGTCAGTGCTTCAGCTCTGGTGTGGAAGGTTTGTGCCCTGAGAAGTCAGAGCCTTCATCTCAAGGCTCCGTCCTAGCCAACATGGAGCACGGCTCTGCATTCTGCATCTTCGTGGCTCCCACAGAGATCCATGGTGGTTCCGGGAAACACAGCCTGCCGTCTCAGTGACTACCACCCTCCCTCGGCTGGACCAATGGGCGCCACTTAACACCGACTGAAGGGATAAGGAGAAGGCCCACCCAACTGCGTGCACAGCAGTGCAAGGACTGGGGTCAGGCTCACCCGGCATAGAGGCCACTGCTCCTCAAACAGGGAGAGTCATCCAGACTCCCAGACTCCTATTTAAACTGTGTCATAGTTACTTTACCAGAGCAGAGACAAAATGCCTGGCACCTGAAGTTAAAGAAGGAAAGATGTATTTAGCGCGCAGGTTGTCGAGGTCTCGGTCCATGCTCAGTGGCTCCAAGGCGGGCAGGGTGGAGAGGCAGAGGAGAGCAGTGTATGGCAGGCAGAGGGTGGCGCAGTAACAGGGGAGCTTAGCAGCTCCTTGCTGCCACTTACACTGTATCCAGGCTGCTGGGCTGAGGGAGCACCAAGCCAGCCATGGCAGTGTGCCAGTCATTGCATCACACACTCTAGGTTCAGCCATCTCTGATTCAGACCCCACCTATGGCCCCAGGAGGCTTTGGGGGACACCTAGGCCCAAACCCCAATAAGTTGGATCTTGGTGACTGCATCGTGGAGTCAAGGAGCAAAGATTTCAGCCAGAAAGAAACATTTCAGGAAGCACTGGCGAGGACTACTCCACAGATGGGAGGGCACAGGGACACATCTGAGCAGAGCACACCCCAGAGCAGGACTGGAAGCAGGTGCAATTGCAACATGGGGCCATTGCGCTGCTGATCAGAAGAACTCAGAACCAAAGCGAGATTGCAGACAAGGGTCTGCATTGGTCAGCGTTCTCCAGCGAGACAGAACCCACTATGCATGCAGACACACAGGACAATTCATTGTGAGGTTTTGGCTGGCACAATGGGCTGGCAGTCCAGATCAGCAATGTGGGCCAGACGTGGAGCCCCTAGAGAGCTGATGGTGTGCGGATGCCTAAGGCCAGCCTGCTGGAGAAGGCTTTCCCTACTGAGTGCCATCATTTGTCCTATAGCCCTTCACCTGATGGCTGAGGCCATCCCATCATGGAAGGAGAGCTGCTGTCCCCTATCTGTTAAAATGTTGCCCCCCCAAAACACCCTAGCAGTAATACCCGGGTAGTGCCTGACCAATAGTGTGGGCACCGGTGGCCAAGTCAGGTGATGTGTACAGTCAACCCTGAGTAGCTTAGGAAGAGCTACACTTTGGCACCAACCTTCCACATGGAATTCAGACAGCATCAATTGAAATGATCAGGTGGTTTTTACATTGCAGTCTATTAATATAGTGTAGTACATTTATAGATTTTCAAATATTGAACCATCCTTGCATCCCTGGGATGATTCCTACCTGGTCATGGTGTATGATCTTCGTGATGATTTGCTGTATTCTATTTGCTAGGATTTTATCGAGGATTTTTGCATCTATGTTCATGAGGGAGATTGGCCTATAGTTCTCCTTTTTATTTGTATCTTTTCCTGGTTTTGGAATCAGTATAATAGTTGCCTCCAAAAATGATTTTGGGAGGACTGCTTCCTTTTAAATTTGATTGAAGAGTTTGAGGAGTGTAGGGATTATATCTTCTATAAATTTCTTGTAGAATTCAGGTGTGAATCCATCAGGACCTGGACTTTTCTTTGTCAGTCGGCTTTTAATTATGTTTCATATTTTGTTGGCTGTTACTGGCTTATTGAGAGTTGGTATATCTTCTTGGTTCAGTTTTGGTAATTTGTATCTTTCGAGGAATCTGTCCATTTCTTCTGAGTTTTCTATTCTGTGAGTGTAAAGATTCTCGAAGTAACTATTGATAATCTTCTAAATTTCCACTTAGTCTGGTGATTTCACCCTTTTTGTTCCTTATTGCTTGTATTTGAATTTTTTCTTGCCTGTTTTTGATGAGGTTGGCTACAGCCTTACCAACTTTATTTAGTCTTTCAAAGAACCAATGTTTTAATTTGTGGATTCTTCGGACTGTTTTCTTCATCTCAGGTGAATTAATTTCTGCTGTAATCTTTATGATTTCTTCCCATCTTTGTGCTCTGAGTTTGGTTTGCTCTTCTTTTTCTAGATGTCAGAGGTGCAACATTAGGGTGTTTATTTGTTCCCATTCTGTTTTCCTAATGTGTGAATTCATAGCTATGATTTTCCCTCTACGAACTGCTTTCGTTACGTCCCATAAATTCTGGTAAGTTGTGCTTGAATTTTCATTGAATTATAGATATTGTTGAATTCCTTCTGTGACCCATTGATTGCGGAGTAGGGTGTTGTTTACTTTCCATGAATTTAGCGAGTTTTACTGGTTTCTTTTGTTGTTTAGCTCCAGTTTCATTTCGCTGTGGTCAGATAATATGCATGGGATAATTTCTGTTTTCTTGCATATATTTAAGCATGACCTCTGGACTAGTATGTGGTCTATTTTCGAAAATGACCCACGTACAGCTGAGAAAAATGTGTATTGAGCTGCAGTTGGGTGGAACACTCTGTATATGTCCACCAGGCCCATTTGTTCCAAGCTCTGGTTCAGTTCTGCTACTTCCTTGCTAATTTTTTGTCTGGGTGATCTGTCTTTTTGAAATAAGGGGTTGTTAAAATATCCTGTTAAGATTGTGGTCTTAAATATTAGGTTTTTCATGTCCATTAAGATTTATCTTACATAGTTGGGTGCTCCTGTGTTTGGTGCATAGATATTTATGAGTGTTACTTCTTCCTCTTGAATTTTTCCCCTAACCAATATATAGTGGCCTTCTTTGTGTCATTTAATCATTCTTGGTTTGAAGTTGAGACTGTCTGAGAACAGAATTGCTACTCTGCTTTTTCCTGAGATGCTGGGGCATGTAGTATTGTTTTCCATCCTTTGACTTTGAGCCTACAAATGTCTTTTTGAGTTAAGGGTGTTTCTTGTATATAGCATATTGTTGGATTTTGTTTCTTAATCCACTGTGCTAGTCTATTTCTCTTAATTGGTGAACTGAGTCCATTTACTTTGATGGTTATAATTGATATGTGCTGACTTATGATTGTCACGCTATTTACCTGTTGTTGTTTACTCCTTTTTATCCTGTGTTTAATTGTCTGTCCTGTTTAGTGTGTTTCTTCCATTCTCATTCATGGAGTCTGGTCATTGTGTTCTCTCTCTCTAGAACGTCTTTCAGTATCGTGTGTAGGCATATCTTTGTCATCATGAAATTCTTTAGTTGTTGTTTGTCATGGAAGTATTTCACTTCTCCATCAAACTTCAAAGAGAGTTTTGCAGGATATAATAGTCTGGGCTGGAATTTGTTTTCATATAGGACTTGAAGAACTCTGCTCCATCTCTCCTTGCCTTTGTGGTTTGTGTAGAGAAGTCGGCTGTAATTCTGATCGGTTTTCCTTTGAATGTGATCTGCTTCTTCTCTTTAACAGCTTTCAGTATGTTATCCTTGTGTTGGATTTCTGGGATCTTCACTATTGTATGTCTCAATGTGTTTTTACTTGGGTTGAAGTTATTTGATGTTCTGTATGCTTCGGTTACCCGAGTGTTGGATTGCGTCCTTATATTTGGGAAGTGTTCTGCGGTTACTTCTGCCCATATTTTTTTTGTATCATTTGTATTGACTCCTTCATTCTCATTGAGGCCAATTAGTCTCACATTGTTCATTGTGTCATCATTTTGCCGTTGATGGATTATTTGTTCCTGCATGCTCGTTGTTTTTCAGAGATACTTTCTCACCTTTTCACTAGCTGCACCAGCATTCTCAAGATCTGAAACTCTGTCTTTGCTTTCACTCAAACTGTTTTGTAGACTTGTGATTGATATTTTTAGTTCTTCTGTATCTCTTTGGCTCTGCCTCATGCGTTCTATTTCTTTTCTGTATTGCTCATTCTAGGCATCCGTCATATTTCTGATCTCTATTTTGTTTTTTTTTTTTAATCCATGTCTTCTTTAGAGGTAGCTATTAATTCTTTTTCTGAAGAGTTTCTTCCAAATTGGGGTTCCCCTGTATATTTCCAGAATTGTTTCTGTACTTCAGATGCTATGATCTCAAAGAATTCTTTTTTTTGATTTCAGAAATTATTTCTGCTTTGAGTTCCTCATGACCTTTCCGCTTTTGTTTCTTTGCTTTTGATGCTGTTAATTCATACATTTCAGCTGGAATAGTGTTCTCTGCACTTCTTCTGGGCGAGCCTTGGCTTTTCCTCATATGTTTCTGGATTTGATTCATTACTTGAGATGCTATGTATTCAAATATTTCTTTATTTTATTTCAGGCATTAATTCTGGTCTGAGTTCCTCTATACCTTTCTGCTGTTGTTACTTTGCTTCTGTCTCTGTTAATTCATTCAATTCAGCTGAGCTAATGTCCTCTGCACTTATTGGTGGACTTGAGTCCTGAGACTGAGTTTTTCTCCTTGTCTTTGTCATTTTGTATAGCACTGATCTCTGATCTTTGGTGTAGAGCTTTGATGCAGCTGTAACCTTAGCATGTAATGAGATTCAGGTGCCAGTCTATTATGTTTGAGATTATGCAGTTATGCCTGGTCTGGATCTAGCTGTTGTGGTTAGTTCCTTTTTGCTGCAGCTCCTGTGGTTCCCTTCTGTTGGGTCCCTCATCAGGGGATCAATGGGGGGTGCAGAAACTCTCCCTCACACTCACCAGGCCAGACAGGGATGGATTGAGTGCTGGGAAAGTCACCAAAAATTCTCACTGCAGTGGTGCACTTGCAGGCAGGGGCTCCAGGGAGTTTCCAGCCAGGTGTGTCTGGGGTGTCTCAGGCAGGTCTCTGGTCAGGATGTCTTGGGGCCTGAGGCTCTGGGTGGCGCAGAGCATGCAGAGAGAAACCAAAGGCTCTCCCTCAGACTCACCACACACTCACTGAACTTGGCTGCCCAGGGAGTCATGAAAATTCCCACTTGCTAGGCAGGCTTTTGTGCGGGGCTCCGGGAAGTTGCCCGTGAGTCGGCCCTGGTGTCTCAGGCCTGTTGCTCTCACGGTGGGCTTGGATGAGGGACTTGGGTAGTGTGGCATGCACGAGAAGAAGCCAAAGACTCTCCCTCAGGCTCACTACACCATCACCAAACTGGGATGCTGAACAAGTCGTGAAAATTCCCACTCGCTCGGCGGGCTTGGGAGCAGGGATCTGGGATGCTGCCCTGAGTCTGTTCTTAGTATTTTAGAAGGTTATTAACTTGTGTGGTGTGTGTGTGTGTGTGTGTGTGTGTGTGTGTGTGTGTGTAGGGTCTCACTGTGTACCTCAGACTTCTAGAGATCCTCCTGATTTCCCCCTCCCTAGTGCTAGGATTATAGGCATGCACCACCATGCCTGGACTCATAAGGTTATTAATTATTGATTCAGTTAACAAAATATTAGATAATTGGATCCTAAAATGTATAAAACTAGTCATGCATTGTGGTTAAATGGGATTCTCCCCAGGTAAGCAAGGCAGGTCAACACTCAAAACTCAACTAACCTGATTCATTCTATTAGCAGACTAAAAAAAGAAAAATCACATGATCATACCAAATACAGAAGAGACATGCAGTACTTGTCCATGATAAAAACACTCAGCGAGCTAGAAGCAGAGAACTTCTTCGACCTGATAATGAATGTCAACCACAACAGTAAACCCTACAAGTGATATGACATATACAGAATCCCCCTGGATTCTTTCCTGATGAAATAAGGAAAAAGGCGAGGATGTCACCTTTTAACTCTAACTGGCAATGCTGTGCCAGTGTCCAGCTAATGCAGTACAACCAGCAAAAACAGCAAAAGGTTCACAACTGATGAGGGGATAAATGAAACTGTCTTCGTCCATAGGTGATGTGATTGCTCAGAAAGAAAAATCCCAAGAGTGCATGAAGCTCTCCTGGAAATAGTACAGTAGAGAGCCAAGGTTGCTGGATACCATGTTAACATACAAAAGTTAATCGCTTTCCTGTCTGCTAGTAATCAAATTATTTTATTCATATAATTTGATATGGCAGAAGTTGCTATTTACAAAAGCAGCAAAATAATAAAATATTTAGATATAACAAGATATGTGGAGGTACTATATATAAAAACTATACAGCAATGATTAAAGAGACCAAAGAAGGTGAACACAGTAGAAAGATTTTCCACTTTCAGACACTGGAAAAATGCACACTGTAAGGGTGTCGATCTTCCCAGCTTCACCTGTAGTCAGTGTAACCTCAACCAAAAGCTCTCACTGTGAATTTGAAGACATTCAGCTGACTATAATGTGTACATGGAGAGATGAAAGGTCCAGAAAAGCCAACAGAATACCAAAGGAGACAGAGTTGGCGGACTGATATTCTTTGAGCCAAAGACGTGTGGCTAATGCTGAAGTACTCAAGGTGGCACTGATCAAAGGACAGATCGATCAGCAGACAAAAGAACCCAGACACCAGATGTGGAGCATCCAACTGTGGTCAGCTGAACTCTGGCAAAACATGAGGCCTGCACAACACGGAGAGGGCAGTCGAGCCAGTGGTGCTGGACAGGCTGGGAATCTATGTGCAGAAGGAGGTGAACACAGATGCACATGCTTCACCCTTCATGAAAGTTAGCTCGAGCAGACCAGTGAAGGAAATGGAAGACTTGTCCTTGACACAGAGCCTGGCCCAGAATGGCAAGCACACTGCCTAGTACCTGCAAGCAGTTGGTCACAATCCAGCACATGCCATTCTTGTAGGCTTGAAAGCTTGCCGTGGATGAGAGTCTGTGGTCCCGCCTGTTGCTGGTTATCATCACACAGAACTCACTGGAGCCCCAGATGGGGTGCAGATTTGGTAAGCAGGTATGCTTCCGTCTCTCCCTGTCCAGATCCTGCCCTTACAATCTGTCACCTTTGGGGAGTACAAAGACACAGAAGACATAAGACCAGGAGCAAGAGCACCAGAACTTGGTTACAAAAACTTGGAGGAGGAAAAAACACTCTTGGGGCTGGACTGAGTGCTGCTTGGGAAGAGTCTGGGCACAGATGTCCCTTCTGTCACTGCAACACCCTGGGGCCCTAGGTGCCTTCACATAGGTTTGCCTAGGTTCTGGCTCAGCTTTTTCATGCCATGCTTTCTTTGGTAAATAGACAGGAATTGGAACAGAAGGATGAAAGGGCAGTGTCCTCTGGGCCAGCAGAGGGGCCCAGAGCTCCCTCAGATGCACTCAGTGCTGTGGGGGTGGGTGGGACAGGGCTGGTTCTATCAAAACAACCTCCCATATACCAGGCAGCCTGGCCACTTGGTGCCCAGGAGTCCCCCAGGGCCGCAGAACCTTTAATTAAGCAGTAATGAGAAGGCACCCATGATGGAAGAGGGCTCCACTGGACAACTACAGCTCAAGGGCAGCTAAGGGGTTGCCAGGGTCTTGGATGGAGCTCTGGGCCAGACACTGTCTCTGAGGTGCCTCAAGGGTCAGTCTGGTGACAGAAGGGCCCTGAGCAGAGGGCAGGAGGAGAAGAGATAGGAGCAAAGTGGAGTTCTCACATCACTGCCAGCTGAGTCCTGGGGCAGGGCCTGTGTCTTTTCTGGGACCTCCTGATAGAAAGCACTGTCCTGGAGGCTAGTGGAGACCTCGGAGTTCTCAGGCTACTAAGAGACCTGGTGCAGTCCCAGGAGCTGTGCTCCTCCTATGTTTAGAAACATCTGCTGCAGGATAATGGGGAGGGACTGGCAGGACAGCCCCTGCTGTCATGTTTGCTAAGCAATCCATGGAGCAGATGCATCAGGATGTCTCAGTGGGCTTTGATGGATCTTTAATTTTTGCGATTATTTTTTCTTACATCCTAAAACATCTCTGTAACCACAGAGGCCCCAGAAGTGGTCTGACCTCCTGTTCTGACAAGTGATCTGACACTGACAGTTGAGCAGTAGTGTTCCCCTGCTCCACACAATGTAAACAGTCTTTAGGATGTCCACCAGACAAGGTTGCCATGACCCTTTAAGCAAGTGCTGGCTGTCGGTTAATGAATCACAGCTGTGTGCTCACTCTAATCCCCCTGTCCCAAAGGCAAAGCTTATTGAAGGCAGGAAGGTAGGCTTTCTCTCTTTCTTAGAGCACTGAAGCCACCTCACAATGTATCCACTGGGCCTGCCAGCATCCAAGCCCTGCCCCACATTTCCATTTTTCTTCTTCTCACCGATTCCTCACTGGGCTGTACATTTTGTGTGACTTCCCTTGAAGCAACATGGAAGGGACTTTTTTGTTTCTTGTCTGGTCACTGGTGGGACATTGGCATCATGTCTGAGTTGGAAGGGACAGGCCCAAGGCAGTGCTGGAGCCCCATGGCCTCCTCCAGTGCATCTTTGGGCTGTTGGAAGCCTCCTAAAGGCAATTCTGCTTCTCACTTAGACTGAAAATCTGAGCAGTGGGTGAGATGCTATGGGGTAACTCTGAGACAGAGAGAAAAGGAGGTGATTTGAGGGGAAAGAGGAAAAAAGACAGGAGTAAGACAGCATATAGGGCCAGCCAAATAGCTCAGAGGATAAAGCATCTGCAGGCAGGCACAGGGGCCAGCGGATTAGATCCTCAGGCTTGCTGTGCCAACCCCTCCCCCAGGGCATACTGAGATGGCAATTGAGACTGGGTGTGGTGGCACCTCCCTGTAATCCCAGGTCTTGGGAGGCTGTAAACAGGTGGATCACTACTGAGTCCAATCTAGTAGTGAGATCCTAAACACCCTGTAGATCCTTACCTAAAATACAAAAAAAAAAAAAAAAAAAAAAAAAAAAAAAAAAAAAAAAAAAAAAGACAGCATATGGGACAGGTGGAGACAGAAAGACTGGGTGAAGATGGAAAGATGGGGAGAGACACTGTGGGTGAGCTCTGCTGGCCCGAACCAAGCCTATATCAACCTGGTCAGTTAAGCCTGAACGCAGGAGGGTCTCCAGCTTCTCTGCTCTTTGTGAGATGCCTGTGGTCCGCTGAGACCTCAGGGGTGGAGAGAGGCCTCAGAATGGCTGGCTCTGTTCTGACTACATTTTGTGCATATCCCAGTTTTGTGAGTGCCCAGTGTCTCTGCTCTGCCACACTTCCCTCCAAGAAGTATGACACACGACTGACCTAGGGGCCAAACAGCTGCACTGGGCGAGAAAAGAAAATGTCTTTTTCTTGTGCAGAGTGGAAGACTGGGTTCTATTTTCCACTAGTTGGAAGTATTTTGACTGAGTCATTAAATCTCATGGTGAATCCATCTTCTGAGGGGTCACTTCATGCCAGATGAAGAAGTGCGTGCGTGCATGCGTGCGTGTGTAGCTAGGAGCACAGTTGACTGTGAATGATAGATACAAAAGGCTGTGCTCAATAAACCTCCCTTATCAACAAGCAACTTGAGTTTTAAAAAAGGAGCCCAGCTGGTTGCCTTAGACCCCACCTTTTTGAAAGCTGCAAATTCGTACAGGAAGCCCCAAATAGAATTTGAGTATAAATTGCCTTAGCCAAGGTGTGAAACTTTAGCACTAAACAAATCCTCTTTCTTGCAGCTGTGACTGTAAACAATGGAATTAACTTTAACAGGGGCTGTGGAGGGCACTGGAGTGGCCAAAGGCATCCACATTCTGTTCCGTTAACACAAACACTTGGGGTCCACTCATCCACTTCCAGGGGCATTCCTTGCATCTTCTGGCGGAAGTCTTCTCTTCCTGAATTCAGAAAACAGCAGCATATGTTTTGATAGATGGAGTCCCAGGGTCAGATTTAAGTTGACTTTGTCTTGAATGTGCAAACTAGAAGGTTTTGGAGCCTGTGAGGACACACGCAGCTTGGGAAATGTCACAGCTACCACTTGTGGGATTGTTTGTGGACAGAGTACCACCAGCGCAGGAGATGTAGAAGGCTCCTATCGCAGACATCCCTAGGTATCAGCAAGCAAACGAAGCAAAGGCCCATCTCTACAAGCATTCCACTTGTAGAGAATTACATCATGCGTTTGTTTATATTTTAGTGGGTGGGGGAGAGACCCAGAGGGAGGGAGGGGAAGGCCAGAAGGAGAGGGAGAAGGAGAGGGGTCTGCTGAGAGCCGACAGCCTCCCTAGATTGGAACTTCCTTATTTCCCCATAATATCTTACATGCAAGTTATGTTTTTTATAATGAAGGAATACATTCACACTTTGTCTTTTTAACACATTGGCTGTCTCTGGAATTCATTTGCATATGAGAATAAAGATATGTACCCTATTACAGCATGTGATGGAGAGGTATCTGAAGTGCCACTTTCATCCCAAAGCCCTTCTGGAGCATCCCGCCAGAGCCCACCCTCCCACATAGCTCTCTGGTGATTCCACCATTCTTCCCACTGGCTGGCAGCCTTTCAAGAACTGTACCCCATGCCAAGTTAGAAGGATAATTTGCTAACATTCAGTTCTTTTGTGTCACTCTGAGTTTTGCGTTAAGCAGTTTGCACTTCAGAAAGCATTATTTGGTTTACATTTCTGGGAGTATTTTCATTATTCATATTGAAATTATGCGACTTTGAGGAGGAGAGAAAGGCTCAAAATTTTTTATCAAGAGACAAATAATGTAGATAGCAAAAAATCTCAGGCTTTTGTTATGGAAGGTGTGAAACATTCCTTCAGGAACCAAAATACTTAAGGAGCACAAGGTCTGAGAATAAAAGATTCGATGATGGAAGTAGTTGGGGGTACAAGTAATGTTTATTTGAGAGCAATTTTATCTAATCAGGGTGCATCAATGATGGACGTTGAGCCTAAAGCTGGATTAGTCCACTTGTCCCAGGCCTTTCTGAGAGCCACCTCTCTTGGGCATAGGGTGTCTCACCTGTGGGCAAGGCCAAATCGCAGAGCCTGGGAGCACTGGGCCAGAGGGATATGGCTTTCTTGCCTAGGAATAATTCTGTAGGAAAGAAGCACAACACCAAGCCAGGATGTGGAAAACTGGCTGGGAAAGTGGGTGTGGCCTGCCCCTTCTAAAGCTCCAGAACCCAAGTGCAGAGTAGATCCGGAGGTCTGAACTGCAGTCAGTGCCATCTTCAATTCTCAGAACTTGAGCAGGTTTCTATCAGGATGATCTGGAGCCCAAGGAGGGGAGGACACAGATGATACCACTGGGCTCTGGCCACTGTGCTGTCTCTTTCACGGTGGCCTGCCCTGCCCTCTACAATGCACTTATGTTCATACCTGTCATCAGCTCCCACTCACTTCCTATCTTTATTGAGTATAGAGCTCTTTTAGCTTTTGTTCTTATCTTTCCCTTCCTTCCTTCCTTCCTTCCTTCCTTCCTTCCTTCCTTCCTTCCTTCCTTCCTTCTTTCTCTTCTTTTTTCTTCTTTTCTTCTCTTCCTCCTCCTCCTTTTTCTTCTCCTTCTTCTCTTCCTTCTCCTCCTCCTCCTCTTTCTTCTCCTCCTCCTCTTCCTTCTTCTCCTCCTCTTCCTTCTCCTCCTCCTCTTCCTTCTCCT
>PVKA01037976.1:0-20598 GCA_004027165.1 Ctenomys sociabilis | reverse complement strand
TTGGACGCCCACTGGTTCAAAAGCCATGAGCGGGCTTCCCCTGGAGAGACTAGGAGCAGGTAGAGAGCAGTGAGACTAGAAGGAGGAAGCAAGAAAGCTAGCTAGCAGGAGAAGTAGTATTGTATAGGGGTCCTGAATAAACCGTGGAAAGAAGAGCTGGTTGTCGCGTCTTCCTTGCCGGCCGAGGTTGCGTGCGACACTATTTCATCCACATATGGTCACTTTGGAAAATAAAGCCCAAAGAAGTGAAATAAAGTTTAATTGATGTTATGCTTATCCAGGTGCTCAAAACAATTATTTTATTTAATGCCATCCCCCTAATAGTTTTATTAACAATATGACATGAAGGAGAACAAGGAATGATGTAGACCCAATTTGTTGTTAGAATTAAGTGAAGTACTTACTTGAGATGCAGTCTGATTATAATTGGCAGTCATGAAAAGCAGTATGTACTTAGAAGACTAGAATGACAGGCATTCCAGGCATGATGCCTCTATTACACACTGCTAACTTTGCTTTGTTTTTTAAGGGTAATAAGTGAAAAAAAGAGACAAGAAAAAAAATGTTACAGAACTATCCTTCTACAATAGTGTATATGGTTAGATTTCTAAATTACTGTGTAAGAATGTGTAGCTGTTTATTCATGTTTTTAATATTTTTATTTTTTAATTCTTTTTACATATTGGTTAGAGACTTAAGGTTTAATGTATCAATACTTGATAGAAAATGAATGCTCCAACTTATGCCTAAGATGTTTGATATTTAGACAGATAGTGAGGTTAAACCCACCTGCATATGTTGTAGGGCAATAATAAGCTTCTCTTCTGGAAGGTTAACAACCTAAATTTTCAGACCAAAAACTAGAGAAAAAGAAGGGCTGTAAGGACAGCTAAAATTTTGGCCCTAGCTTTTCAAGGCCAGTGAGGACTTAGGACATAGGAGAACATGTACTGTAACATCATGTAACTCAGTTGTGTCCCAAATTTTCTGATCAAGGAGATTATGGAGTCACAGAGGAATGTGATTGATGATGTCATGTGTGCTTAAAGAGAGACACATGGAGAGAAAACATTCTCTCAGGCTTTCACAGAGAGCAAATTGGTCAAGCAATGGCCATGACTCATCTACAAGGCTGACAGTGACAAAGGATCTACAAAGTGTGGTACAGGGTTTCAGGCTAAGTCCCAAGGGGATTTGACTGAACTTGTCAGATACAAAAGCTACATTTCTTGTTATGTAAGTCTTGCTTTATCTTGGTCTTAGCCATCCAGCAGAGAAGTACAGAAATGAGGTATGAGAAGTGAAGCCATGTTAGTATGCTGAACTTTGGAAGGCTCAAGTCAACAACTTCTGACATTGCCAGTTCTGTGGATAACCCACTACTATTGTGGACTACTGGACTATATTGGAATATTTTGATGAATTCACACACCTACAGTATTTGGATGGCAATTCCATGCCCATCTCTGACAAAACTAAAGAAAAAAAGGTGATATAAATGAAGGACCATTTTGCATCTGTATATACAAAATAGGATAGATATATATAGCTCCTTTTAATTCACTAAGAAGAAATATTTGTACTAATAGTGTTTAGATAGGATATCACGTCTGCTTCCTGTTCTATGAATGACTATTACAAAGAAAACAATATGCAATATATTAATTGTTGTAACTCTCCTAACAACCTGTTTTGAAGCTGTCTCATTGCAATATTTTTTCTTCATAGAATTAATAAAGAAAAAAGAATTAAGTGAATCAGTGAGAGTAATTTTGCAGCCAGGAAACCATGGCTGCCACAAAGAACAAGGACTGTGTTTCCTTTACCCTCACTGTTGTCTAGGTTTCTTCTTTTATCACCTATATATTTTCAAAAAAGTCTTACATAGATTTAAAGTAAAGAATAAATTCATTTAACTGTTTTTATTGAGTTCAGAATTAGTTTCGACATCACTTTTTATGTTCTAGGAAACAAAGATGGGTGGGGTGGTTGGATCGAGGTAGGCTGGGAAGTGAGAAAGGAATGTGCTACCCCAAGCAGTGGGGAGGGGATGAGCCACGGAAAGGGGGTGAGCGTGCAGGGCAGGGTACCAGCCACTCTGAAAGAAAGATGTAGGCATGGCAGTTGGTCTGTGAGTGGGAAGATAAGCCATTTGGCAAATAAATGATCTGGGTCAACACTGAATTGGCCACTTAGGCCTCTTAACACAAGATGAAGAAGTAGATGAGTAATGACAATACTTGGGAAGTGTCAAATTCATAATGCTTCTAGTAGATAACTTATATACACTGCAAACAAAATGTCTTTCACTCAGCAGGAGAAAATTAGATTTCTTAACTACTAAGCATACTATGCAGATACATATGCACACATCCACATGCATATATATATCCGTACCTACATATATGCATCCTCCGGTTAGAAGATTGTTTTTGATTCTGCAGTTCTCTGTTTACTTCTTACCTGTGGAGAAAGGATTTTATAAGAATTCCTGCCCACTGGGAAATTATAGGTTTGTAAGCTACCCGGTAATCATCTTAGAAGAAAGATGCAAGTCCAATGTGAAATTAATTCTGACCTGATATGGCCTATGCCCTAAGTTCTTCTCCAGATGTAATTAGACACAACAGGAGAGGAAATGCTGATTGCATTTCATAGAAATGCCAATTTCTCATTCATGCCTTGACCAAATCCTTATTACAAGGTAGTTATTGTAGTAAACTATAACTGAATTGTTTGTAGTTTGACAGCTTGCATAAAATGATTTGACATTTCTGATGAAGCTGTATTTCTAGATATTTCTAATTTTTCTTTCGTTCCATTCAGAGAATACACTCTAAATCTTGATACTGCTCTCATGGTGTCAGAAGGGCTTTTGCACATGGAAAAAAAGTGAAAAAAATAATTTTACATTTGACTCATAAGGGACATGGGTGAACAACAGACATTACTGAAGAAAATTTCTTTACTTTTCAAATGATTTTGGATAAAAATATTCCCACTCGACTCAGAGGAGAATCTTCAGGAGTAGGAATTCTGGTCTAAGAGTTCAGGTTCCAAAGTTTGATTTTGGATATTGTTGTTTTTTTTTTTTTTTTGATTCTGGATATTTGGATTATAGAATATTCTTGGGAATTAAGACATACATTAAATGCTATCTCAATGAAAAAATATAATGGCTGTTTTCAATTTATTTGAAAAGCCTCAAAACAGTCTTACCCTATCTCCAAGCAGTCCAGGCACTGAAACCAGTTAGAATTGCTGCCCGATCCCCAGCAACCATGAGTGGGAAAACCAAGTCAAGGACTGTCTAGTTCAGCTGAAATGCCACTTTGCATGGGAACTAGCAGTTAAGCTAGAAATTGAAATACCAGATTTAGAAAGCAGAGTCTTGGAACACATTGATAATTTAGACATGAGCAGAAAGGCAATGTACAGCCTCCAGGCCTACATGGAACAACAGAAAGGCCAGAATGACAAAGCTCTACAGAGCCTGAAGGATGCTGAAAGCCTGATCCAGAGAGACCGCACTGACCAGTTCAATACAAAAAGCCTAGTGACCTGGGGCAACTATGCCTGGGTGTATTACCATCTGGGCAGGTTGGCAGATGCCAAGATGTGCCTGGATGAGGTAGAGAACACTTGGAAGAAGTGTTCAAGTCTCTTCTGCTTTCAGATGGAGTGCCCTGAGGTGGATGGTGAGGAAGGGTGGGCCTCACTGAAGTATGGAGGACAGAATTTCAAGCAGGCTCAGGCCTTCTTTGAAAACGCTCTGAAAGCAGAGCCTGAAAACCCTGAAGTTAATGCTGGGTATGCTAATGTCACCTTCCTCTAAGATTGTGACAATAGTTATGGAATTTCCCTAGAACCCCTGAGGAGGGCCTTGAAACTAAATCCTAAAGATGGATATATATCAAGTTTCTCTTGTGCTGAACCTTCAAGATATAGGAGAGAAAGCTGAGGGAGTAAGATACATTGAAGAAGCCCTGAGAAAAAAGTCCTTCCAGGTTGATGTCTTTTTTATATGCAGCCAAGTTTTACAGGAAAAAAGGTTGTGTGGTTGAAGCTCTTAGCTTTATGTGCAGGACTTTCAGGCATCACCAGATTGAGCTTTGCGCCAAGGCAAAAATATGCCAAATAAAGGGGGCATAATCTATGGAGGAGAGATAAATTATTGACAAATTGTCTCAATTGGTTATAGGTGAGTTTCAAACAACTGTAACTGACAGGCCTACATTTAAGAATGCTTGCATTAATCTGGCTGGAATGTACACGAAAGTAGGTCAGCATGGAAAAGCAGAGGAAAAATTTGAGAAAGTGTTCCGCATGCAGAATATTGTTGATCACCAACAGCAAGAGCTTCACTTCCACTATGGTCATTTCCAAGAATGGCCGATAAGATCTGAGGATAACGGAAGCACCCACTGTTTAAAGCGTCTCAAAGCAGAAGTAATGTGTTTGCCACAGATAAACTTCTAAATGCTTTAAGTAAGTTGGCTAACAGATGTGTTCAATAGAAAGTTTGCATTGGCCTCCGTGGGTGGGTCCACAAATTGAAAGGGAATGTGAACGAGGCACTGCTGTGCCAGGACGAGCTGAGGCTCACTGAACAGCAGAATCCTAGGTTTTGAGGGACAGCTGACCAGTCCCAGTGTCACATGCTCATTATTGAATATAATGACAATATCTTGCATTTACTGCATCCAGAAGCGTTCACTGCAGTGAGCACAAAGCAGTTGAGTGCTGCCTGTCCTCTTCCTTGCTTTCCATCGTGTGTCATATGATGGAGCACCCCCTCCCTATCCCACATCCCTGCCCTTGTTGGCCATGGAGGATTCATGCTGGTTTGCACACCTATCAGCAGCTGGACCAACAAGACAACTTTCCTTGCTGATATACACCTGTGTAGCTTCCTCCCGCAGTGTGTTGGCACACGGGGCAAAAGACACTTCTACAAGGAAGCTGTCTTTTTTATGTGTCCAAAAGCTTTGATTTACAGAAAGATTTAAGGATATAAAATAAATGAGGGGAGGTAAGAGTTGAAAGAAGGAGAATAATTCAAGGACTCCCTGCAGCATTCCAGCCTGGAAATCCAATTCCCCAGTTACTACTGTAGCCAAGATCTGGTCACTGAGCCAAGTCTACAATCCTGTAATGAAGGCAATCTTTTACTTACACGATTCCTGCTCTCTGTTGTCACAAGGATCTATATATAGTCCAGGAACATTTCTGGCTCTCTATTTAGAGCAAGCCTGACTTTTATTTCAAGGGAACAAAAAAATGGTAAAAAAATAAAGTAACAAACTTCCAAAGCATGAGCAATGATACAGAACTTCACCAAACAAGTCAATAGGAATTCAACAGTGATGGCTGTATTGCAAGATGTTGTCTTCAATTTACCAGATCTAAGCATGCAAAATTGGGAAAAAATGCTATGAGAAATTTAAAAGGACAAGAAAAAAAGAAAGAGAAAACTTTAAGCACTGATTTACATTTATGTATGGATACAGGATGGCTTTGATACTTGCACTGCTGATTTCTGCTGGCCTACAGAAGGGAGCGGTTGATGCTTAAGGATGACTTTTAATGTATTACATTTTAAAAGGGAGAAACCTGTTTGAATATGCAAGTTGAAGATAACACAAATAGGTTTATGTAGTTTTTAGGTGACTATGTATAATATGAGTAATATGTTTTCTTCCTAACCCCCAAAATACTTGATCAGTCAAATGCAGTGACATGAAAATTACTTTGAGTCTATTTGATGATATTAAAAGAATGTTATTCCTTTGAGGTAGAAGATTAGGGGATGCCAAGGAGACTGGACCAAAGGGCATGACAGTCACAGAAAACTGTCAAGTCATAGCTGTCCTGGATCTGACATCAGAAGAGGATATAAAAGACAGTGGCCATTTAATTCATAGCTGCTGTGGTCCTCCAACGCTTGGAGAGACTCATTTTCTACACTGTGTGTGTCTTTACTCTTCTTCGTTTAGCACTTCATTTCACCTTTCTTTTCCCTTAAATAAACATTGCATATTCAACAAAAAAAGAAAAAAATATGAAGGCAAAAATATACAAAATATCTAATTCCATATTTATTTCACTCATCATAATTTTACTCATAAATCAACAAGTCTTTCTGCCAATGTTCTTTGGTATATTTCAATACTTGGATATTATAAAGAGAGCTACTAGTACTGGTATATAATTATTTCTTTCTTTTAAATCTCTCTTCAGTTCAGACCAAACTTTTAATTTACTTAGTAAAAATTTCCTTTTAGAAATAAATTGTACTTTATGCCAGTACCTGGTAGACATGTAGAGATTAGTTTATTGATTTTAACTTCCTGTACCTTTTGGAATATCATAGCTACTGCATATTATATGCAATCTTTCTTTTAATTAAATAAAACAATTAAAAGGGTCGGCCAAGTAGTTCAGTGGATTAAGGTGCTGCCTGCAAGCAGGTTCAGGGGCCAGGGATTTGGTTCCCAGGCCTGCCGTGAGGGCCCCGCACTTGGGGCACACTGAGATGGTACTTGAGGCTGGGTGTGGGAATGCGTACCTGTAATCCCAGCTCTTACAAGGCTGTAAACAGGCAGATCACTCTGAGCCTGATCTGGTAGCGAGACTCTGAACATTCTGTAGACCTTCCCCTAAAATACAAATAAATAAATAAATAAAAACAGTTAAGGAAGAGTTTTCACTTCTTAGACAATAGAGTAGGTGTACTTTCCCCACCCCTTCTTTAAGCACAACTGAAATACTATAATAGATATTTTATAAAAAAACAAATATAGGTGACAGGGGTGCTCAGCGGCATAAGCACCTGCCTGGCACATGCAAGGTCCCCAAGTTTGATCCCCAGTACCACAAAAAAGCAAACAGACAAACAAATATAATGAAATTCTAAAGGATGGATGAAAAATGGAAGATTATTAAGGATATTAAAGATCCAAATTAGGACTATGATGCTAAGTACCCTCAGTTCCCCTCTTCTGCCTGGCTGAGGGCTTTGCAGAAATACACTCAGATACTTCTGGGATAATAGCAATGTCTCCTCAGAAGCTTGCTTGCTAAATCTAAAGAACCATGAGAGGAGTAACCTAGCAGGAGAGGAGCATTCAAGAAAACTTCATGCCAGCCAAAATGACAGAGAAAACTGTTGCAGAAATTGCAACCCCACCAGAAAAGGCTAATCAAGAAGGCTAGATTCCTCTTCCTATGGGGCTAATGGTTTCATAACCCCCTGACTATGGTGATAGCAAAGTGGAAGCCAAGACTTTTCCTCACACCAAGTGGTAAACTCTCTCCCCTTCTCTGCAGAGTGCATCAAATAGGGAGCTTGGTTTCCCAGTGCTATCTGGCAGGAGTGAAACCCTCCTGCCCACTTTGCACGAATGCTGTTCCAAGGGGGTGGCGGAGGGTCAGGATGTCCAGTCCTGCTGAGTAGCAATGACCCCACCCATTCTGTGCTGTCAATGCCTACTGCTCCTTGTAGTATCTATGAAGGCACAGCAGTAGAGAGCTAGAATTACTCTAGTGACCCAGAGTTGAGGCTCCTTCTCCTTTGTTATTGACAGTAACAGAGTAAAGAACTTGTATTTGTACTAATACCTGTTTGCATCACATAATGATTACATTCTTCATGGAGGGTTGGCCCACGTAGACAGTGCATCTTAATTCTTTGTTCATCCTCTTCCCTGCCTCCACTCTGTCTCTGGGGCCCCTTTCCTTGTCCAGAAAATCTATCTCCTTGCTCCTCACCATCTTCATTTTATTTTGCTCTTTATATTTTGGATTTCTCATATGAGAGAAGCTATGTTATCATGGCATGATATTTACAATTTGTGTCTGATTCATTTCATTTAGGCTTATGGCTCAAGGCGCATTCATGACTCTGCACTCACTCCAGTTTATCCTTCTTTATGGCAAACTTGAACTTCTAAACTCAACTGGCAGAGGTCTCTTTCTCCGCATCAGATTACATATTCAGAAATACCTGATTAGGAATTTCATCCCCAGAACACATTGGAAGAAAATATGATGAGAATAGGCATGTTGTCATGTGCCTAAAATATCAGCTACTTTAGAGGCTGAGGCAAGAGGATTTGAAGTTTGAACCCAGCCTGAGCAATTTAGGAAGAATACATAAATAAATTAAAAGAAGCAGGAATATGAAACTAGACATATAGTATGAAATCTACTATCCAATCAGATTTATCACTGAAAAAAATCAGGTAGTGAAATATTTATGGTATTGCTTCTTTAGGAGATTCTGCATTTGGAAAGACACTGCCGTAATTAATGGAAGAAATATTGGCACCAGTGAGTTCATGAGAAAATGCTTCATTTGGGGAAAAAACAGGTAGCTCAAAACATGCCAAAATGATTCCTCTAAGGTCTCTCTAAGCATGTCTGAGACTTGGTCTTCTTATTACACAGACACACAGATACACACACAGGAATACACACACACACGCACACACACACACGCACACGCACATGCACACACACAGAGAAGACTTCTCTCCATGAAAGAAAAAAATGTATTGACAGGAAAATTGATATGGTATTTGGCCTTGTAAGAGTCTCTTCTCGAGCATTCCTTTCAGTGGGGGAGAGAGTTATCTGTGAGTGTGTGTGTGTGTGTGTGTGTGTGTGTGTGGAAGGAAGCAGGGGATTGAGTTGGTGGCAACCTGAGCCTCAGAAGTTTGACACCGTGTAGGCACAGGCTGCGGAGCTCCCCAGCGTGCACTGGATCTCAGGAGGACCCTCTCTATCAGGGATTTCTTACAGACTTAGAGCTCATCTGGCTTGTGCTTTATGAGCTAGGGAAAATATAATCGAGCACAAACAGTGCCAACATTCTTTTTTTTTGGTGCCATTTTCCTAACAGAAAAATAGTGTAAGCAGTGCTATTTCTCTTATCCTAGGAGTCTGGCAGGATCATCGTGCTCATTAAAAGTATTTGTCAAATACTGGTGCTTCATGTTAAAGAAGTTCAATACACACCATTTTCCTCACACAAGGCAGCTGAGATGATGAATGTGAATGTTTTTGAGAGATATTTATAGGGTAATTATTTGTCTACCTGCTCTAATATATCTGTCTGTTTTAAGAAACCCAAATAGAAAAACTGCAATGCGTAAAATAAATTACAATGCAATGAGAAAAGCACAAATAGCAGGTGAATTAGAAAGGAAAAACAAAACTGAGAAATTTGAAGTTTCCCCTCAAGACTTATTCCATTCTAAAGAAAACATTTTGGTCAGTTCCTGTAAACCCCATCTCAGATTTGCTGATTATCAGGGAATCTTCTTTAATTTGTTGGCTAAATTAACAGTCCCCGAAGAGCAGGAAACTATCAACCCTCCCAGCCAGCATCCTAATTTGTGGTCTTGGTGAATTTAAACATAATGCTTCTGCACTTTTTAGTTTTCCTGCTTAGTCTTTCACAAACATAATGGGAAGAAATAATGTTACACTTTATTTTCTGAACAATAGGGAAGAATGGTTAAGCAGTCTTTCAAAATTGTTAGGTCTGACTTGAGGTTTAGCCTTAGGATTTTGATAAAGGAAGGCAGTATGGACAATGTTAAAGTAATAATGTCCCTACACAAAATTAGGTTCCTATACATAGAACCTCCCTGTACCAATATGTCTCTGTTACCCTTCTCTCATTGGTGGGACAAATACCTGACAGCCAAAATGAAGCTCATAGTCACTGGAGGTTTCAATCCATGCTCAGCTGGCTCCAAGGCAGAATGGCACATGGCGGAGGCCAGCAGCTCATGGTGGCGGCAGAGAGCATGAGCAAAGTGCAGGAGGAGCAGCAACAAAGCAACAACAGACAGGAAATCTGTCTCTCTGTCTCTCTGATGTTACATTCAGGCCATCAGCACCAAGGCTGGGTGTAGTACTCACACCCATAATCCCAGCAATACTAAAACCCATAATCCCCGAGGACCATGAATTAATCTCAAACTCTAGAAGTCCTTGCTCCATGACTGCATGAGGCTTTGGGGGGACAACTGGACACAAATCACAGCACAATGCTTCTCACATCTGCCAGTTTATACTTACATTTTGTGTTTTACATCCCTTTTGATTAATTTTAATCTGCATTTTTTGGATGGGGTCTAATTCTTTTAAAAAATCAGTTTTTGCATTTGTGGATTGGCTTTATATTGTTTCGAAAAAAATGACTTTCAAGATTTCTATAAAAATATAGCATAAGAGGAAAAGTAAACAAAAGTTTATACCTGGATGAATTTTTAAAGTGGACTATGTCTCTGTCACCTGTTCAGATTTGAAAATTGAGAATATCACCCAGAAGGCTTTTGTTTTCTAATCCTCATCATCAATTTTGTACAAATAACTATAATCTTGATTTTGTTTGTTTGTTTCTTTCTTTTGTACTGGAGATTGAAATGAAAGCCTTTGCACTGAGTTAAGGCTTTTATTTTAAAACTTAAATTTTGAGACAGTGTCTCACTGACATTGCCAAATTGCTCAGGCTGGGGCTAGAGCTTGTGATGCTTTGGCCTCAACCTCTCAGAATGCAAATTAGTTTTCTTAATGTTTTAATACTGTTTCCTTGCTTTATCCTTTTAGTGGTATTTGCAGTATTTCCTTCTATATTTAGAGTTACATCTCATTGTAACCTCTGTAAAATATTGGTCACGATGAAGGCCAAATGTAAGCTAAAGTTTATTCATTTATTTTCTTTAATTTTTAAGAGTAAAAAGAAATGGAAAAATCAAAGACAGAAACAGAGTAACAAACAATAGTGTAGATTTTCAAAATAAGAAGAGCAAATTAACAATGCAAGCTAAAGTTGAATGGATGTATGATGGTTGTGGGAATAAGTGAACTGGAATGGTACTCTTGAAAACCACTGTATTTCTACATGAAACAATTTAGGCGTGCAGAACATTGGGACCTGTGATAATGCTTAACTCTTTTTTCTGGGATTGGCAAGATTATTTTGACTGGAATTTGGACACAAAGTTTGCCTTGCATGTAGTTTAAGGTAAGCTCCAGAGTGCTTTAAAATTAAGAAAAATGCATGTGCATGTATATTTACATTTGTCTTTCTCCTTTATTACTATTTTAAGAACAAATTATTCTGTCATAATCTTGAAAATAAATGCCAACTAGGCCTGATATCAGGGATCTGAGCGTTGGTAAAGGAACATGCCTCAGTTTAGGGAAGATGGTGAGACATACACTGTAATCGAGGAGGTGCTGCTGCACACAAGCTTCTAGCTCCTCATCTTCAGCGAAGCGTGCATATTTCTTCTCCAAAACAATTTCACAAATATGTGTTCCACTTTTGAATATATCAGTACACAGCTATCTACCAACACTGCACAGGAACAGAAATCAGATAGACTCACAGATCAACACTTGGGCCTCAGCAGCCCAAGCAGCTGCCTGGAAAGTGTAGGGTCCTGTGTTCAATTCCTGGTAACAAACACAAAACAGAACAACAGCAAATGCTCAATACTTTCAACTCATCTTATAGCCACTTCTATGGCTGGCTGGGTTCCTCCTCTTTTCAGGTCATCAGTGGCATTAGAATCTCATAAGCGTGTGAACCCTGTCAGAAATTGTGTATGTAAGTGAATCTAAATTGCATAGGCCTCTGAACCATCTGTACCTCCTTTACCCTCTGTGTCCATGGAGGAATTGTGTTCCAGGAAACTGGTTCTTGATTCTTAAAAGGTTGGCACCAATTGAATAAAGGACTGTGCTCGACTTCATAATTTTATTTTGTATACTTTTAAAAACTGTATAAGCTATTGGTAGCTAGTGTGCTGTGCAAAAATCATGCCTCATTTTGCTTCTTCGTGGTCTAATATATTACATAATTAACATCATAGAGAAAATGGTACTATTTACAATTGATACTTACCTTTAACTCCCAAAATTGCCCACTAGAAAAGCCTGGTGAATATGGACAGAAAAACTTCCAAAACTAAATATATCATGTTAAAGCTGCTGTGTGAGGGAGAATACTATCTTGGCAGAGTTGTCTGCCAAGGTATATCAGGAGGGAGGATTTTGAGAGAAAACATTTATAGTATTAAGACTACAGTAACGTCATTTTCACCAAAGGTCTTAGGTTTTCAAAGTTGGAAGCTGTCTAAATTGACATCAAAACTGTTTGGAGTGATAGGCACACAAAGTGAATGTGTGACATGATCAATGCTTACCAAGCTACTGTTTGCAATAAGCAATCTGTTGGGTTTGCCCAGTGTTTGATTTTCCATGAGTGATTGTTTTCTGAGGTAAATATTTAAATTATTTTTTTCTTGATCCTGACATCATTCTGCAAAAATGAGAAAGCTTGTCTTGTTTCAGAGCTGTGAATATATAGAACAAGCACAAAAATTATAGTGGCTAACGTTCTGAATATAGAACCACAATAAAATTACTAAAAGTATCTTAGAAATACACAATCTATGAATTTAACTTTCCAGTGCATAGTGGTGCCTCAGATAACGTAAACCACTGGATACAAAGTACTGAAAATGACTGTTTTATTTCAATATTTCATTCAAAGCGGTATAACTAGTAAAAACAGCAATAATGTGTTACTTTTTCTGGATTTTGTTAAGCATTTTTATGATAGTGATACAATTCATAGAATTAACTGGTGGTACCTGAACCTGCTACATAGAAGCATTTAAAAAAATAATTTTACTGTTAAAGAATACAAAATAGCCATGGGGGGGAACCAGCATTAGAAACAATGCAGGGGTCAGGGAGATGGCTCAGTAGAATAAGTGCTTCCCTGGCAAGTGCAAGGGCCTGAGTTCAAACCATATTCCCATGAATAAATAAATAATTAAATAATTGAAAAAAAGAGAAACAATACAAGATTTCACTAAATAAAGTAACAATGGTTGCTGTATTACATGATGCTTCCTTCAAATTAGTTGCTCGAATTGCCAGATATAAACATGTGAGATCCATCTGAATAAAAAATAAAACAAAACAGTATCAAAATTTATAAGAAATTCAAGAGGAAAGAAAAAAATCAGTGTAAAAAAATTTAAGCATTATCTACTCTGTTCAAAAGATGAGCAGAAATTGATAATATAATTATCCAAACTATTTAGTTTATATACCTAAATATATCTTTTCCCCTTCTTGCAGCTGTCTTTTTCTGCATTCTGGTTTTTCCTTATCGTTGAACCATTTCTTTCCCTTTCACAGTATCTGTTGTACCTTTTAGATTTTAATTACTGTTTCAGGTTCTCATGGGAGTGAGATAATTGGATGTTTGCATGTGTGGATCTGATTTATTTCACTTGCCCATATAGGCTCTAGCTGCATCCATTTATCTACAAAAATCTCAAGTTTATCTTTTCTATAGCTGAATCAATGTTCCATTGTGTAAAGGCACTGTGTCTTTTTTAGTCATTCTTCGGTTAATGGGCATTTATATTGTTTCCAAGATTTAGTTATGACAACTTGTGCTGCTAGAAACGAGTGCACAGATATCACTGTGGTATGATGATTTCAGTTCTTTTGAAAAAATACCTAGGAGGGGAACACTGGTTTGAGTGCAACTTCCAGTCCTAGCATTTTGAGGAATCTCCATGCTGATTTCCATTATGGTTGCACCAGCCTGCACTCTCAGCAATAGTGGAGAAGGGTTCCCTTTCCCCCACTGCCTTTCTAGCAATTGCTATTGGTTGACTTCTTGATGAGCGCCATCCTTTCGGATGTTAGATGATACCTCAGTGTTGTTTTAATTAGTAGCATTTATGCTCTTAACCATTTTTTTTTTTATTGGAACAACATTCTCCTTCTGCATGCACTCCTGGCCCCATGTTCCTTCCACGACTTTCTCATTCGGAGTGAAGCTTCCTGGCTCCATTCACAACAGCCCAGTGAAGAGACACCCGTGTTCTGCTATAGCACAGAACCCTGCCAGTGAAAGAGCTGCTTATAGGCACGGATGGGAGGTGTCAGCAGCTGAGCCCATTGGCTCTGCAGTGTAACAGCACCGATCTCCCAGACACCTTCATTTCCATGGGACCTTTTCCAAGCCTTCAATTTAGGAAAAAATAATTTTTTTTGAATGTTTGTCAGTAGAAATGCTCAGGCCATTGTGGATGAACAGTACAATAACCATCAGCAACAGACCATATGAAACCATAGAAAGCATCCCTTGTCTCACACGTCAGTGGTTCTGCGTGGTATGGGCTGCCCTCCAATGGCAAGCCATCGTGCTTCTTTTCCTGGTGCCTCTAGCGGTGCATTCTCTCTCCTCGCTACGTTCTGTCCCATTCCATCCACAGACCCAAGCCCAGGCACATGCTCTCCTGTAGAACGAAGTACTTCCAGGGGAATTATGCTTACCAACCAGATCGTGAAAGCCAAATTCGAGGCGGACAAAGCACTGAAAGGGTTAATTCGGAAATAGGGAACTGACAGCTCCATGACAAGACAAGTGATATATGATACGCAGTGGTGCAAATCCTTAGTTAAGGATTCTTGATTATTATAGTAATTAAGGCACGAAGCAAGTTGCCCAGGTAATCATATAGTATCATTGATATTTGTGAATGAATGGAGAAACCAAAGAAGGGAGAAAAACCAAGCAGACAGACTGAAAGTAAGATCTAGTTAAAAATTGGAGAATGGAGTTTAGAAATTGCATCCCAGATAATGATTCCAAAAATAGTTAGGGCTTCTCCTAGGCACACTTATGGATGGAAGGATTACGGTCAAGTGGACCCGCATTGCTCAGTAAATGATTTCCTAGTTTCTTGCTTATGCCACTTGGTTATAGGACTTTTCTATCAGTTATCTGTAAATGGAAAAAATTATATGGCTTTCCTTTATTTCAATCAGACCTTTAGATTTATTTTGTGAAATAATAGGTAAGTGTGCCGGGTGTGGTAGTGTATACTTGTACTTCCAGCACTCAGGAGGCTGAGGCAGGAAGATTGGCTCAAGTTAAACCAGCCAGAGATAAATGGCAAGCTCAAGGTGAGTTTGAACTATATAGGGAGATCCTATCTCAAAAACAGAATGTTTATTCTACTGAGTATGACACATTCAAAAAGAGATTCAGAGAATGTAACTCATTTTCCTTTTCTATAAATTTGCAAAATAGTAAATAGCTGAAATTATATAGTTCTTATTATATGTTAGGCTGAATTTGAATTATTTGTATTTTTTATATTTACTTGAGACTTTGTTCATCAGTTTGATCTCCAGCTTCTAGAAACTGGGACACAGGGTTCTATAACTAGGCTTTGAAAGGGCCAGGATTTGATTTAAGAGTGTCTGGTTCCAGGGTTGAGGCTCATACTGTTGGGTCGGGCACTGTAAATATATATGCGGATTGTATTAGCTAATTGTATTCCACTGATGAATTTCCTTATTTAGCTTCTACTTAGTTTTCTTATTCATTATTGAGAGTGGATTATTAAAGTTTCTATTACTGTACAATTGGGCATTTTTTCCTTCTATTCTATCAGCTTTTGCCTCATACATTTTGATGATCTGTTATTAGATTTATAAATATTTATAATGTTTCTTTTTTCTATACCAAAACATTTATTAATACATGGTATTTTATTTTGTATCCGGAAGATTTTCTTTTTGTCACTTTTTGAGTCAGGAGACAGCTCAGGCTGGCCTCGAGCTCACTGTGCAGCCCATGTTGATCTTGAACTCATAATGATCCTTCTGCTTCAGCTTTCGGAATGTTAGGATCACAGGTGTGTGATGCCACACAGCCAGATTTTTAAAATGTGTTCTCTGTTCTTCTGGTACTAGTATAATCTCCTGGTCTATATATGAAGCTTATTTCTATAATTTTGACACTTATTTCTTTATGTACTATAGGTTCTTGTATCCATCATTTTCCTCACTGCTGTCTTATTTTGTGTCTATAGAAGTGATATTTTATAGTGAAACATTTAAACCCCTTCCTTGTTTCCTTTAGTAGATAGTCCATAGCTATTTTGCTCATGGTTACCATGGAAATTACATTAAAAATCCTAAAACTATAACCCTGTCATTTGAACATAAGTCAGATTAGCCTTAATAACATAGAACTCTTCTTCTTCTATAGTTTTGCTATCATCCTTTTGGGATTGCTGTATCATAAATTGCATCTTTAAACATCCTGTGCTCAACTCATAAATTAACCCCCTTTTCAACTCTTGGAATCTAAGCTCTGTTTTTAAAAAGTGGGGTTACAAATTTATGTTGTACTAACATTTAGACTAATTATTTTATGAAAATTTACTAGTCTCAAATCATGTGAAAAATGGAAGCATAGATTATTGCTACAATAACACTGACCTACATTTTATAATTTCCCTTGCATTTACATTACTCTTTCAGAACCTTTGAAATCATTGTAGTGTCTTTTCATCTTGCTTTGCAGTCTCTCTTTTTTGTTAAGTGTATGTAGGACAGGGTATACTGTGTCTCACTGCACAAATTAGACTTTTGTGATTTAAAGTAGCTATATAAAAATATGTACATCTCATAAGTTTGCTTTATTTTTTATGTACTATTTTTGAAATTTCTGGGAGTCTGTCTCTGTATTTCTTTGCAGAGCCTTACCCATGCTGGGCCTGAGGAAGGTGACAAGTAACTAGATTTGGAAGACACAAAGGAGTGGATGTTGATAGCAGACAAGAATTATTGATAGAACCTTTGGTCTAGAGCTGATCAAAGAGAGGGCATAGGCAAGACACCTGAGCATAGTTTCTTGTTTCTTTTAGGAGGCTGTATGTCCAGACATTGTAGTGAACATTTCAAAATATATCTGAGAAAATAACAGCGTAAATATTTGTCTCTCAGGATGCATCTGTGAGAAATGTGCTCACCAATTTCTCCTGAAAACTAACAAGAAAGCCAACGTTAATAGGAGAAATATTGTTTGAGAACTGCAAATAACATTCACAGAGGTTCTAATTTAACTTCTTGTGGATAAAGGCAATGAAAAATGTGAAGCAAATCCATTAGAATTTAAATAATTAGCAATAATCTCTGTGTTGGGCTTTTTTATTAAAATATTTTTATAAGTTTCAAACACTGAATTTAATCAACTCAGCAGTACAATAGTGGGCAAACCAACATAGAAAGAATAATTTAGTAGACTTTGCTTTTTCAATGCGAATAGAAGTTGTGGACTGAGGAAAACTATTTGTTCCTATTTCTTTCATGTCATAAATCTATAGAACTGAATAACTTATTTTGAAAATCCTATTCAGACAGAGA
Source organism: Ctenomys sociabilis (assembly GCA_004027165.1). Classification (NCBI taxonomy): domain Eukaryota; kingdom Metazoa; phylum Chordata; class Mammalia; order Rodentia; family Ctenomyidae; genus Ctenomys; species Ctenomys sociabilis. The sequence goes on along the minus strand of PVKA01037976.1, from coordinate 3,330 downwards.
ACATGGGTCTCTTAATCTTAAAATCCTTTGCAACAACCTGCCTTTGGCTGATAGTTTTGCTCTTTTTCTTATTGAACTCTAAATTCCTAGGGTGTACAGATGTTTTATCCACTCTTACAAGTGTCTGGTTTACACAATGCACCTTTTAAAAGTGGAAGGTCAAATAAGAAATATGGAATTATTCCATTGCATTCCATAATAGCTTCAAAATTGTATTTGGTAAAATACGAAAATATTTCCCTCAACTAAAATTCAAGCATAATATTTTAAAAGAATTTTATCTATGTAGGAACAAATATAATGAAACTCTTGCTTTGGTGTATTCACAGAATCTGCTTTCTTGAGTACCTGATATTTCCTTATTTATTTCAGCTTGGCTTAATAAGGCATTACTGGCTGTTGTTCAATTATTATATGGCATCTAGGATAGGAGTAATAATTAACATATTAAACTACTAAGAGTCACATGAACTAGCATATAAACTGTACTAAGACCGAGTTAGGTAACAAGGACGTATAGTTTTACAAGAAGGCAGAAAACCAATTGGGATCTGCAGCAGCCCTTTAAGAGAAAAAGGTATAAAATGGCTACAAGGCTGGAAAATAGCTGTTAAATGGACAGAGGTGGAAAGGGCAAAGCACACATATGTTGAAGTGGGACTCGCCGCTCACAGTCTGGCTCCACGGTGTGACTAAGGAGCCTTTACTAAATTGCTGAAAAAAAATAGAGAAATGAGAAAATACATCATTCTATTTTTCATACCGTCACTACCACGGTATAGAAGTATGTCTCATCTCTCCAGGGTTTACAATCACCTACTTTCCTGGCTGGCTATACAGGATATTTTGCCAACTTTATTATTTATTTATTTATTTACTTTTTGGTAGAACTGGGGATTGAACTCAGGCCCTTGCACTTACCAGGGAAGCTCTTATTTCACTGAGTCATCTCCCCCACACTGCCAACTTTAAATGCTGTTGAGAGCTAGCATTACATAATATGGGTGAAGTGGTTAAAACAGCTAAGGTTGGACAGCATCTTGGGTCACAGGAATACAGCTAAGCCTGATCTTAAGTCATGAGAGGTCTTCTTGGTTTTTATTTTTTTTTTCGCATTTCCACTTCAAATGAAAATGTACACTATTCAGATGCATTTGGTTCTTTTTAAATATTGATGAATCCATGAATTAATAATAGTATACTGAATAAATGTTCTCAGAAATGTCCCTAGGCAGTGCGGAGCCTAGGGGGGTGAGAACAAAGGGAGGAGCACAGACTCCCTCTATTTCTTTACTGATGCTGGCTTCTGTGTTAGCTGAGTTGTGAAAACGGCAGCCACAAAAGTCTCTTGGCTTTATCTTGGAAACTACAACGTTCTACCTTTGTATGTTATCTGAAGTTAAAAAAAATCAGTGGACTTTAAGAATGTTGTCGTGGTGCCTCTATTGCAAACAAAAGTGTCATTGCAAGTCAGTTTTTCTCTAGACAGATGAAAGAATAGGAAGAAAAAAAACTGATGCCCAAGAAATGTGACGTGTGCATAGAATGCTATGGGTCGTTTGAAGATCGCAGTGAACACACACTTTGTGACTGAAGGACAGAAAAACCTACATTATTCCTTTCCTCAACATCAATATGGCTTTATTCTCACTGGGGATCTCAGATGGACTTGACTCTTGTCTCCTTGCTTCAGGACAGCTGCACCTCTAGCCACCCCTTTGCACAGAAGTCAAGTGGTGGTTCTAAAACAGATTTTTGTCATATTATTTCTCATAACAGTCTCTCATTGGTTCTCTATTACCTACAAGATTAAAACCAAACAGCAGCTGGTGTATGTAACCTTTCGGTCTGATTTGTTTCTCTTTTTGGCTTCCTCTTTCATATATCCTAGATAGTATTTTTTTATTTAGGGGCAATTTCAAACTCATAACAAAACTAGTCTGAGGATGTTTACAGAGTTATCTGACAAGCTCCGAGAAACAAATTTTAGTTAAATACAACTTAGGAAACAAATCCAGTTTGCACTACTTCAAAGAATGTTTTACCTTATTTCATATATTTTTAGTTTGAACTGTTGGCCATAATTAACTTTTTCTTACATGAGGACTAAACATGGTCCTTCTTTATAGCCACTTACCATAGAATTACTGAAATATATATTCTAGTTGAGCTCAAAACATCACGGAAATGAGGGCTGGTCAGATAGCTCAGTGAATTAAAGTGCCTACTTAGGCAAAGCATAGCCTGGTGTGCAGCACTGGCCCTGCCCCCCAGGGGCCCCTGAAATGGAGACTGAGATTGAGTGTAGTGGCGCATGCCTTGTAATCCCAGTTCTTGGGAAGCTGAGAACAGGAGAATCACTATGAGTGCAATCTATGTAGTGAGACCCGGTAGACCTTGTAGACCCTGTACTAAATACATAAAAAAAATCACAAAAATGATGTGAAATTCTTTTAGTAGTAAAAAGACATCATCTATTAGCCTGTATTTCCACATCAGTTACCTATAGTTTATTTCTGCATATTAAATTCAAAATTCTGGCGACAGGGGCTGGGGAGATGGCTCAGTAGAATAAGTGCTTCCCTGGCAAGTGCAAGGGAGTTCAATCTCTGATTCTGAAAAAAAAATTGTTTATTTGTAGTTTTATTTTATTTTATTTTTTTTAGAATATTTTTTCCATTTATTTTTATTTTATTGAAATACAAATGTCAATCAGACAGTTTCAAAACACCATAACCACACAGAGTCGATGAAATAATACATTGCAAACTGTTTTCATAACGTTTTGGTATTGTACAAGGTGCATACATGATATTATATTTACAGGTCTTTATGTAGCTGAATTATATCAAAGATTCAATAATTATTTACCTAGTGGATGACCATAGCACTAAAAGCCGACATAATATCCTGTGCCACCACCAATAGTGCAGACCTTGCCTCTCATAGAATTATGTAGAAGCACAGTGTTATCTATCCCAACTGTACTGTCTATACACACACAGGATGATTTTTTTCTTTCTACAACCCTTCCTTTGTCTACAGCTGTCAAAAGTGGGCACTCCGTTGACATTCAACTACCTTAGGTGCTTGAACTCGACACCACAATCCAACACAGTCCAGCATTCTGTAACCATAGGGAGTTATTCAAAGAAATTGTCGACCATATCCATTTACAGCTCAGCTTAATATTATGGGCTCATGATGTATACTTCATTTTTATACTTTTATACTTTTCTGCTGGATGGTTAAGACCTAGGTAGATCAAAACTTATATATCAACACATGAACTTTATATTTCCTATGTGGTCATTGAAGTCTTCTCAGGGT
>PVKA01037975.1:0-20598 GCA_004027165.1 Ctenomys sociabilis | reverse complement strand
ATCTACCTAGGTCTTAACCATCCAGCAGAAAAGTATAAAAGTATAAAAATGAAGTATACATCGTGAGCCCATAATATTAAGCTGAGCTGTAAATGGATATGGTCAACAATTTCTTTGAATAACTCCCTATGGTTGCAGAATGCTGAACTGTGTTGGATTGTGGTGTTGAGTTCAAGCACCTAAGGTAGTTGAATGTCAATGGAGTGCCCACTTTTGACAGGTGTAGACAAAGGAAGGGTTGTAGAAAGAAAAAATCATCATGTTTGTGTATAGACAGTACAGTTGGGATAGATAACGCTGTGCTTCTACACAATTCTATGAGAGGCAAGATCTGTACTAATGGTGGTTGAACAGGATATTATGTCGGCTTTTACTGCTATGGTCATCCACTAGGTAAATAATTATTTAATCTTTGATATAATTCAGCTATATAAAAACCTGTAAATATAATATCATGTATGCACCTTGTACAATACCAAAACGTTATGAAAACAGTTTGCAATGTATTATTTCATCGAGTCTGTATAGTTATGGTGTTTTGAAACTGTCTGATTGACATTTGTATTTCAATAAAATAAAAATAAATGAAAAAAAAAAAAGAAAAGAATAGGCTTAATGTGAAAGCATAGGAAACAATATTCCATTTAACAGGAACTTAGAAAAAAGCATGAATAGCTATTCTGGTTACTGATAATATCAACTTTAAACCAAGAATGATTAAATGAGATAAACAAGGACACTACAGACTTGTTAGGGAAAAACTGTAAAAAGACAGGATAACAATTATAAATATATATGCACCCAATGTAGCAGCACCCACTTATATAAGTCAAATTTTAATAGACATGAAAAATCAAATGAACAATGACATACTTCTACTGGGGATCTTTTTCATCCATGGTCACAAAAGAGTAGATCAACAAGGCAAAAAAATCATGAAAGAAATAACAGGACTACAGAGAATTTGTGAAAAAATGGATTTAGCAGACCTTCACAGAGTGTTCCACCCAACAGCATTAGAATTCTATTCAGCAGCACAAGGGATGTTCTCCAAAATAGATCATATACTAGCACATATTTACTAGAATATGCTTAAGTAAATGCAAAGGAGTTGAAATTATCCCATGTGTAACATCTGAACATAGTTCAGTGTAATTGGAAATTATTAACAGAAGAAATTGCAAGAAGAACTTAAACACATGGAAACTAAATAATACCCTCCTGAACAATCAATGGGTCACACATGAAATTAAAGAAGAAATTAAAAGTATTTATAAACAAATTAAAATGCAGATAAAAATTACCAAAACCAGTGGAATGCAATGAAAGATATCTTAAGGAGTAAATTTGTAGTGGTAAATTTGCACATCCAGAAAACATAACAATCCCAAATAAGCAATCTTATGCTGTACCTCAAGCTTCTAGAAAAAGAAGAGCAAGTCAAGCCCAGAGCCCAATGATGGTACCAAATTATAAAGATTTTTTTTGGCAGAACCAAGGATTGAACTCAGGCACTTGTGCTTGCCAGGCAGGCACTTATTCTACTGAGCCATCTCTGCAGCCCCCAAATTATAAAGATTAGAATAGAAACTAAGGCAGTGGAGATGAAGAAAAAAAAATACAAAGAATTAATGAATTGAATTGTTGGTTCTTTGAAAGAAAAAAATAAGATTGATAACCCCCAACCTTATCAAGAAAAGGGAAGAACATATTCAAATTCATGAAATGAGGATTGCAAAGGGTGAAATCACTATAGAAATTCAAATCATCAGTACCTACTTCCAAAATTTTTACTTTCACATGACAGAAAACAAAGAAGAAATGGACAGATTCCTAGATATGCATGAACTGCTATAGCTGAATCAAGAAGATATAAAAGTTCTGAAAAACCCAAGAAGACTTAATGCCAACTCTTCTCAAAGTCTTTAATGAAATTAAAAGGGAAGCAATTCTCCTAAACTCATTTCTGGAGGCAAGTATTACTCTGATACCTAAACCATAGAAGGAATATACCGTAAAATAGAACTACATGCCAATCTCTGTAATGAATATAGATGCAAAAATCCTGAATAAAATACTATCAATCACAACATAGCAAATCTTTAAGAAGATTATATATCACGACCAAGTGGGATTCATCCTAGAAATGCAACAGTGGTTCAATATATGCAAAACCATAAATGTAATACAGCACAGCAACAGAACGAAACACAAAAATCACATGAGCATCTCAATAGATGCAGCAAAAGCTTTTGACAAAGTCCAACACTCATTCATGATAAAAAAAGTCTATAGAAAATCAGAATAAGTGGTATTTTCAACAATCTAATAAAAGCCATTTATGACAAACCAAGAGCCAACATCATACTACATGGACAAAAATTGAACGTCTTCCTCTAAAATCAGGAACAAGACAAGGATGCCCATTATCACCATTCCAGTTAAATATAGTTATGGAAATATTAACCAAAGAAATTAGGCAGAGAAAGAAATAAAATGAATAATGATTGGAAAAGAAAAAGTATAATTTCCGTAGATAACATGGTACTCTACATAGAAGATCCCCAAAACTCCAAGAGACTTGTATATTTGATGGCCAAATTCAGTAACATAGCAGGTTACAAAGTCAGCATTCAAAAGTCAATAGCATTTCTATATACAAACAATAAGCACACTGAGAGAGAAATTGTTGAAACCACACCTTTCACAGTAACACCTAAAAAAATGAAATACTTAGGAGTCAATCTCACAAAGGAAGTAAAAGAGACTAAAGAGGATTTCAGAAAATTCAAAAGGATTCCTTGGTTCTGGATAGGAAGAACCAACATTGAGAAAATGGCCATACTCCCCAAATTTTTATACAGATTCAATGTAATTCTGATTAACATACCAGTAGTATACCTCACAGATCTAGAAAAAAAAAACATTCATACAATTCATATGGATACAGAAGAGACCAAGAATAGCAAAAGTAATCCTGGGCAATTAAGGAACGGCAGCAGGTACTATAATCCCTGACCTGAAATTATACTATACGGCTACTGTGATAAAAATCAGCATGATATTGGCATAGAGACAGACCCTAGGATCAATGGAATAGTTTTGAACTTGCACACACAACTGCAAACCACCATATCTTTGATAAAGGACCCAAAAAGTTCACCAGAAGAAGGATAGCCTCTTTAATAAATGGTGCTGGAAAAACTGACTTTTCCACATGCTGAAGGGTAAAGATAGATCCATGCCTATTACCATGCACCAAACTACAGTCAAAGTGGATCAAAGATTTAAATATTAAGCCTGAAGCACTAAGTCTTCTGGAAGAGATTTAGTAGAACTATTAAGGACATAAGTGTAGGTAGAAAGTTTATAAATAAAAATCAAACTGTAGAGATCAGATTTCTATATAAAAATTAAGATGTCTGCTTTTCTTAATAAAGATTTAAAAAATCAAACAGTAATTGAAATACTTCAAAGAATCAATAATTGTCATCTCATCTTTTTGAAAAATATCTGCACATCAAAAGAAATCACCGGGGCTGGCGAGATGGCTCATTGGAATAAGCGCTTTCCTGGCAAGCACAAGGGCCTGAGTTCAATCCCTGGTTCTGGAAAAAAAAAAAAAAAAAAAAAAAGATGCTTTAGCCGGGCGTGGTGGCGCAGGCCTGTAATCCCAGCACTCGGGAGGCTGAGGCAGGAGGATTGTTGTGAGTTCGAGACCAGCTTGAGCTACAAAGTGAGTTTAAGGCCAGCCTGAACTGCATAGTGAGACCCTGTCTCAAAAAGGCAAAAAAAAAAAATCAAAAAAAAATAAAAAGAAATCACCAACAGAGTAAAAGGAAATCCCATGAATTGGAAAAAATTATAACTGTCTCTCAGACAAAAGAGTCATATCTAGAAAATATAAGGAATTTAAAAAAAACAAGCCTCCAAAATTTAAAGACCCAAACCAAAATAGGCATCTGAGATCAATATATACTTCACAACTGAAGTGATACAAATGGCAAATAAATATATGAAAAATGTTCAACATCATTGATCATTCAAGAGATGCAAATTAAAACAATGCTGAGATACCGTCTTATGGGAATCATTATGGAGATTCATCAAAAAGGGGAAGCTACTCCCCTTCAAGGTATTTTTCCAAAAGAACTGAAATCATCATACCACAGTGATACATGTGCACCAATGTTTATAACAACACAAATTAGTCTTGGAAACAACTCAAATGCCCATCAACTGAGGGATAGATAAAAAAGATTTGGTATGTGCACACAATAGAGTATTACTGAGGTATAAAATGGATAAACTTGAGGCTTTTGTAGATAAATGGATGCACCTAGAGACTTTATTGATAAGCAAAATAAATCAGGTCCACATGTGTAAGCATCATATTGTCTTACTCATGTGAGAACCTGAAAGAAAATCTGAAAAGTACAATAAATAGTGTCAAAGTGAAATAATTTATTCAGTGGGAAGGAAAAACTGGCATGAGGAGAAGGACAAAAGAAAGAACAGAAAAACTTACATTTATGTGTACTTGCTGGATAATTTGGACATTTGTACTGCTGCTTTCTGCTGGTCTTTTTTTGTGGTACTGGGGATTGAATTCAGGACCCTGCACTTGACAGGCAAGTACTTATTCTACTGAGCTATCTTCCCAGCCCCTCTGCTGGTCTTTTGAAAGGAGCAGTTAGGAGCAGTTAATGCTTAAACTTACTTTTCTATTCTTAATTTTTTCTTTTTAATTTCTTATAGCTTTTTGTTGTTATTTTAACCCAGTTTGCATGTTTATATCTGGTAACCTAAGTGAAAAAATGTTGCACAACACTGCTCATTCAGGAGATGCAAATTCAAATAGCATCAAGATTCTATTTCACCCCAGAAAGAGTGGCTGTCATAAAGAAATCAATAACAAATGCAGGAGGTGCTGTGGGGAAATAGGAACCCTTCTCCACTGCTGGTGAGAATGTAGACTACTGTGCCAAATATGGAAATCAGTGTGCAGACTCCTCAAAAATCTAGGACTGGAAATCCCATTCAACCCAGCTATTCTTCTTCTGGGTATTGTTCCAAAAGAACTGAAAACATCATACCTCAGTGGTATATGTGCACTGATGTTTATAGCAGCACAATTTGTCATAGCCAAATCTTGGAAACAGCTCAAATGCCAATCAACTGAGGAATGGATAAAAGGATATGGTATTATTACAAAATGGAACATTACTCAGGTATAAAGAAAGATAAACTAAACGACCAAGTTGAAGGTAACACTATGCAATATGTTAACATTGCAAGATAATACTCAGCAACCACTGTTCAATTCCTATTACTTTGTTTAATGAAATTTTATGTCATTTTTTTTTTTCAGAATCAGGGATTGAACTCAGGCCCTTGCTGAGCCATCCCCCTGGCCTCCTTTATATCATTTCTAATGCTTTTTTTATTTTTTACTATTTTATACTCTTTAAAAAATAGAAAAACTTTTCTTTAATTTTCTGGATACTGTCTTTCACAGGGTTTTAAGGTCTTATGAAAAAACTTTTTAAGCCCAATTTTTCTAAAAACTTCTCTAATATTTTTTCTAAAATACTTTATACTTTTAGAAAGTATAAATAAGGGCCAGCCAAATAGCTCAGCAGATGTCTGGGGTTTGATCCTTAGGCCTGCTGGACCAGCCCCGTCCCTGGGGTGCGCTGAGATGTTGATTAATCAACTACGCACCCCAGGGATGGGGCTGGTCTAGCAGGCCTAAGGATCAAACCCCAGTCATCTGCTGAGCTATTTGGCTGGCCCTTATTTATTTTATATTTCAGGTAACATTTGGTATGGTATTTAAACTGGCTATCTCTTATTAATCATACCTTGAGTACAACTACTCTACCAATTTATTTATTGTGTCTATTAAAAGTGAATATTCTGGCCCAGGGAGATGGCTCAGTGGAATAAGTGCTTCCCTGGCAAGTACAAGGGCCTGAGTTCAATCCCTGGTTCCACAAAAAAAAAAAAAAAAAAAAAAAAAAAGTGAATATTCTAAGGGTTGTCCAGATTGCTCAGTGGACTAAAGAGCCTGCTTAGACAGGTGCAGGGACTGGAGGTTCGATGCCTGGCATGCCATGCCAGCCTCACCCCCCAGGGCGCCCTGAGATGGTTATTGAGAGTATGGTTCCATGTGCCTGTAATCTCAGCACTTGTGAGGCTGAAAACAGGAGGATCACTATGAGTCCCATCTGTGTAGTAAGACTGTTAAGGGTTCTCAACATAGAAACCAGGCTAGAATCCAAAATTAAAATTTATGAGTCTTTTATTATTGGTCCTGGGACCACTTGACCATATTCATGCAGGCAAGGACAAATGGCCAGGAGCCTTAGAAGTACAGGGGTTTTAAAGGTAGAAACTGCATTCTGTTTGGCAAACAAATTTGCCATTTGACAGAGAACAGCACCTTTATGGACAGTGTGACCATTACTCAGCATACATTCTTTCTAGGAGCACTGTTCAGTTCCCATTTAACGTACATCTTGACTACCCCAGCAATACTTTCCAGTTGGTTAGGAACATCTTATTTACTTTGTACAGTTAGAAACATTTTGACCTTTACTTTGATTTATTTTGTAGGTCTATACTGGGAACTTTCAGTCTATTGATATTTATCAATGGTACACCAAGCTTCCTTGTGGTCTTACAAGGACACAGGGCCACAGAAAGTTGAACAGAGTTAATTTTTTACATTTAGTCTTACATTAACTTGTCACAGAGACCTTATAGGCTCCATATTATACATTAAAATATTTAAAGGTGTAAGGGGCTGGGGAGATGGCTCAGTAGAATAAGCACTTCTCTGGCAAGCACAAGGTCATGAGTTCAATTCCTGGTTCTGCAAAAAAAAAATTAAAAAAAGAATTATAAAATTTTTAAAGTGTATATTCTGAATCTTTGTCTTTTATGTTCATTCTGTTCTCTTTAGTCACTTTATTTTTACAATGTAAACGTATAATGCATTGTTTCCACTTTTTCTGTATACAGCCAGACAATTAAAATGAAAGACAGAAATTAATCTGTTCTTTATGTATGTTTATAGCATTTCTAGTACCATTGATTTTGGTAGATACAATTTTTTGCTTGGACAAATTTCTTTATCATTTCTGTAATGAAACGTGGCTGGTTACAAATTCTCTAAAATTTCACTTTTAAAATATATATTCATTTGTACTTTTAAAATTTCACATACTAGCATTTATTCTTTTTTATTTAAAAAATACAAAATATTTTTAAAAACATTAGAAATGACTCAGAATATCACTACACAAAATAATAGCATTTACTCTTAATTTCCTACATTTTTTATTTTCTTGAAAATACATAGAGGCATGCATATACCTTCACAATCAAAATATAGAACCATTCTATCACTTCAAAACCTTCTCTCTTCTGATATTTTTACCATAGAATCTTGTAAGTCACCAATTTGTTCTCAGTACACACAGTTTGCCTTTTCTTGTCAGAGAAATGGACCCATACAGTATGTGGTATATGTCTTGCACAGTATTTTATAGTCTTTGTGTGGCTGACTCTTTTACTTATAAAAATGAATTTCAGATTTGTCATTATTGTTGCATTCCAACTTCATGCCCTCTACTGCCTGTGGCAATCTATTTATTACCTGAGTATGTCACAGTTTATTAATCCACTACTGAACATTTAGGTTATTCAGAATCATTAATGGTTAGGAGTAAAGGTGCTGTAAATAGCCACATGCAGGTTTGTATGTGAATGGGAGTTTTCTTATTTGGGGAAGGGCTTAGCGTGGGCTTTCTGTGTTATGGCCAGAGTGGTGTATGGGCTCTACAAAGTGCTATCAGCTTTCCAAAGTGGCTACACAAATTTGCCTTCACATCATCAGTGCATGAGACTCTGAGCTGTTCAACATTTCCACAAGCATTACTTAGTTGTAATCTTTTGTTTGGATTTTAGTTATTCTAGTCAATGTGAAGTGATATCTTAATGTGATTTTAAGTTTTACTTCCCAAATATGTAAAATGTAATGTGCTTACTTGCCATCTGGTAATTAATAATTCATATCTTTAATCTACTTAATTATTTAGATTCTTTTTTACCTTTTAAGAGATTCAAGAAAGGTATTTATCTATTGATTGATTGATTGATTTGCAGAACCAGAGGTTGAACTCAGGCCCCTGTGCTTGTCAGGCAAGTACTTATTCTACTGAGCTATCTCCTTGGCCCCTCAAGAAAGGTCTTTATATTTGCTCTACAAGTCCCTTAAAATATGTGACTTACACATATTATTTGCCACTCTGTGGTTATTTCTTCCTCCTAAAAGTGTCCTTTTGGGGCTGGAAGATGCTCAGTGGAATAAGCGCTACCCTGGCAAGCACAAGGGCCTGAGTTCAATCCCCAGTTCTACCATTAAAAAAGAAAAAAGAATACAGCCTGGTAATTTAAACGCTGTGCTTCTACACAATTCTATGAGAGGCAGGATCTGCACTAATGGTGGTTGGACAGGATATTATGTCGGCTTCTAGTACTATGGTCATCCACTAGGAAAATAATTATTGAATTTTTGATATAATTCAGGTATAAAAAATAAGATAAGTAAGCAGCTACACTCTTAATTCACTGACAAGAGATATTTGCTAAAATAATATCTGTAAATATAATATCATGTATGCACCTTGTACAATACCAAAACATTATGAAAACAGTTTGCAATGTATTAATTTATCAAATCTGTATTGTTAAGGTGTCTTGAAACTGTCTGATTGACATTTGTAGTTCAATAAAATAAAAAAAATTAAAAAAAAATTAAAAAAATAAAAAAGAATTTTAATACTTAATTATCACTGGAGAAAAAAAAAAAAGAATGGCTCCCAATCTAAAGTTATTTTTAAATGGTGCATGGAGTCCTGTGTTTTATTATATGGGTATGTATATTTTGTAAGTCTGAGCTAGATTTAAGAAGTCCTATTTTAAAGGGCTGGCCTGATAAGCTCATCGGACTAGAGCGCCTGCTTAGGCAGAGCGCAGAGGCCAGTTCCATATCTGCTAGCCATGCTGGCTCCCCACCCCCAGCGGCGTGCTGAGACTGTCATGGAAGACGGCGTTGTGGCGCGTGCCTGTAATCACAGCACTGGGGAGGCTGAAATTAGGAGAATTACTAGAGTCCTATCTACATAGAGAAACGCAGGAGGAAAAAAAAAAAAAAAAAAAAAAAAAAAAACTATTTTACAGAAGTTTATACTAAAGTCCACTAGGGGGCAATGTAACATTACTCTCCCTAACGCTATTGTCTGAAAGTCAAGGAATCTCAGTAAATGTAGCAGCTAGTTCAAATATATACAAGAACAAAATGTACTATTCAAGTCAGGCTGAGGGCCGGCCAAATAGTTCAGTGGATTAAAGCACCTGCAAGTAGGCGCAGGAGCCAGGGGTTCGATCCCTGGGCCCGCTGTGCTGGCCCCGCCCCTGGGGCACACTGAGACAGAGATAGAGACTGGGCATGGTGACATGCGCCTGTAATCCCAGCTCTTGGGAGGCTGTAAACAAGAGACTCTGAACACCCTGTAGACCCTTCCTTAAAATACCAAAAAAAATTAAAAATTAAAACAATAAATAAAGTAAATAAAGTCAGGCTGGGAAGATAGCTCAGCAGCATCAGCACTTACTTGGCAAGCGCAAGGTCCTGAGCTTGATCTCTGGTACAAACATATATATATATTCCCATGTTTTAACTTAGATTTATCACATTTTAAAAGACCTATATAGAATTAGAGCATAAGCAATGAACAAAGACATATCAAAATTCCACCCAATCCAGAGTCTATATAGCTAAAGCAAACTTACCTCAGTCCAGTGATCTCATTGGAAGGCCTCTACAGAGTATAAGAGAAAGAAACTCCCAATCTGAATGAGTTGGTGTCCTCTAAAAGGAAAGAATAAATTTTAGGAACAATGGAGCAGAACATACATATTAGGAGAAAGAAATCTTCTGTCTAAAGAGAGGGACAGGGGCTGGAGATGGCTCAGTAGAATAAGCGCTTGCCTGGTAAGTGCAAGGGCATGAGTTCAATCCCTGGTTCTGCCAAAAAAAAAAAAAAAAAAAAAAAAAGACTTTAGCTAAAGAGAGGGACAGAAGTGGACCAGAGTGAGTTGACAATAAATCTATCTTTTCTAGGGGTTTTTATACATCAAACCCACAAGGTGAGGCAGGTCCAAGGTGAGCATGAGGTGGAACCAAACTATGGTCAACCAATAAGATTGTAAGCATAATTACTCAGGTAACATTGATTAATCTGGAATTAAATGGGGAAGGAAGTCACACAACAAGTTGACATGAACACAGAACAGGCACTTGTCCTGTTGTTGGTTGGGTTAGTGACTCTTCCTGACTTTTTCAAGGTGACTGATACATATTTAGACTATCAATCCCTGATGTCCATCCCTAGGGAGGTAAGTGGCTGCGTTTATTTGATCTTTTGTCTGTGGTCTGGTCCACAGCAGGAGTACCTGTCTCTTCCACTGTTGCAAGGCTTCTTGTCTTCCTTACTGGCTCATTAAGGGCCTGGCTCTGCTGGACTGCCTATAATATTTCTATCTAACTCAGCTGCCTATAATCCCCCCTCTAAGAAGTAACCCTAACTGTCATGAGGGAATAATGGGAGATGACTTCTCTGGTTTCTTCAGGCTGAAAAGAGTCTTAGTAGTTGACTGGAAGTTAGAGATACTTTCCAGAGGTTCTGGCTAGAGGTTCTTGATAGTCACGAAGCACATTTATCTTGGGTAGACACATAGCTTTAAGTCTGAAGGAGACAAAGCCAAAGAAACAAGTATGCATGGGCCAAATAATATCAACAAGATGAGAAGAGACAGTAATGACTTTTTATAAAGAGGGTAAGGGTTAGGTTTAGGGGAATTCTGAGGCTGACATATTATTTATCTGCTATTTAATATATCTTGAACAGCTATTAGTACATTAGCAGAACGATTAGGATTGTACACACAATATTATTTAGTTTCTGTAATTTTCTAAGTGTCACCCTGTGCTGCTGTTAGAATGTCTTAACAACACCCCATTTGAGGAAAGCCTATTTTATTAATTTCAGTTTTTATTGAGGAGAGACCTACTATGGTGGCACTTACGGCCCTCTGAGAATAGATATTTAAGATCTTATTATGGGCCATATAACCTTTTCTCTGGACAAGATATTGGAGATTCTAGTTAAAGTAATCTAAAGTTAATCTAACGTATGTTTTATAAGTTTTAGCTGGGATCTGGCATCCTCGGAAGAACAAATTTTCTGAGAAGTAGGGACATGTACAATCAAAGCATGAGCACTAAGAGCTTATAGGTAAGTTTAAAAACTATTTTTAAGGGATAGCAATTGTAACCCACTGACTCATAGACCCCTTTCTTGATGGAGTCTGATCTTTTCTTTTTTTGGTGGAACTAGCGATTGAACTCAGGCCCTTAAGCTTGACTCTGGTCTTTTGTCATAAGTCCCTTTAACTTTAGTTATAATTTTCTCTAAATTTTTGAGAACTTGTGAAAGCCAGAATAATATCTTATTTTTCTTACTGTCAATGATTGTTAAGTAATGCAAGTACAGTTTGGCAAATTTTCCTGGTTATAGCTTGTGACAAACAATGATGTATTTCATTATTTTTACCACAAAACATACTGTCTTTGCTTTTAAACTTAAGGTTTAGAAATTTACAGAGTATTTATAGTAAGAGAATATGGAAATGTTTTTGCCTTTTAATTTGAAAATACTTTTAATTTGAAATGCTGACTAAAACCATGACATTTAACCTGTGTTTAAGTACAGATGGGAGATATACACAAAGACCAGACATGTTTTATATATGTGGATAATTGCACTGTTCTTAGTAGTCAGAACACACATAGTACGTTTTATTATAAAACATCAAGCAATATTACTTTGGAGATATGTAATCTGAAAGGTCACCTCTGTATTTACTATAAGCATGAAATACCAGAGGAACTGCCACAGGAATCAACCAGATGAACTCATGCACTGCTGTGATGAGGTACATAGCATTCAGTCAGATTAAATCAGTGTCACATGTACTGCTTTGGATACCTCCCCTGTGTGTCGGAAAAAAACCTTGCTTCTTCCTATTAACACTTTACCTATTAACACCTGGGCTCTGAGTTTTATGTTGCAAAGACAAGGCCTGGCTCCATCTATAGGCCCAAAGCTACAGGACATGATTTTCTACCCTGACAGGATTTTGTCTGCCCTTGGGAACCTGTTTTGACAAACAAAATACTCTTTTTTAAATTTTTGGCAGAACTGGGGATTGAAATCAGGCCATTATACTTGCAAGGGAATCACCTGTTCTACTGAGCCATCTCCCCAGTCTCATCAAAATACTCGTGAAGTTTTTGAACATGACCAACAATATGCATAACATTTGTAAAAAAAAAAAAACAGGCTGGGCATCATTTTGATTAGTTATGAATCTGCATGTATATTGCAGTTTTTAGACAGGATAAAATCTAGGAGGAAAGACCTGGGCTTTTAGGGATAACTAAAAGGAATGGGTGAAGAGAAAGTTATCCCAATTACAGGTTGATATATATATTTCTTAAATCCTGAGGGGATTTGACTGACCTTGTCAGATACAAAAGTTACATTTCTTGTTATATAGGTCTTGCTTTATCTTGGTCTTAATCATCCAGCAGAAAAGTATAATAAGTAAAGCCATATTAATGTGCTCAGCTGTAAAAGGCTCAAGTCAACAACTTGTGAGATTTTCTTTTAATGACTGCTTTTACTGAGGTACAATGACTAGAAGGAAGGTGAGCACTGCAGAAGGATAGTTATCTGTACCAAAGTCCAGCAGTAGGCTGTTTTTTTTTTATTTTTTGTTTGTTTTATTTTTACTTCTTTAGTCAAGATTACTCAGGGCTCCTCTGTGGAGATGGCAAGTAGAAATAGCAGGAGGGAGGAGGCAGGCCCAGGGCCCCTCAGTTCTACTGGACCACCTGGGAAGCTAGAGTCTAAGCTATGGGGCTTTCTCTCCAGTGCAGTCTCACTTCCAGTGGCTGCTCTGGCAGTCAAGGCTTGGCTTGGTGGCTTCTTAAGGTAGTCCCTCTTAAGGTGGTCTGGATTTTGATAGCGATAGAGATGAACCTAATTTTTGAGCTCTTCTTGCAGCCCAGAGAATCCAATCTAGGTTCTGTTTGTTTTGAGGTCAAAATGAAGAGAGCTGTTTTTGGATCCTTTTGTTTTCTCTCTGTTTTTTTTCTCAGCCCTGATTATAAGAGTACTAAGAATGATTTTTTTTTTCTTTTTGCTGGCTCTGGCTGCCTTAAGGGTGGGTCTGGTAGGCAAGAGGAGCTGGGGATGGAAACACAGTATCCTGAGCCTGACTGCATTTGCTTAAGCAGGCATTTAAACAACTGAGCAGACACTGTAGAGTAATAAGGAAGCACTTTTTTACTAACATATCAATTGAGCTATCTGGAGCAAAAGCTATCCTTTGTAACTTTTAAAAAATATCTGGAAATAAGTGAACTGCCTCTGATTGAAATAGAATCTAAAGAAGTATGTTTTACCAGTGCCTCAAGTAAATGCTCCAAAAAAGTAGAGTTTTTATCTTTCTGATAAATACTTGAAAATTTAAAACAACTAGAAGGCGTGGTTTCAGTTCTTCTTAAACCTTCAAGAATATGTACTTGAAAATGTCTCCTGCTCCACTCTCCAGTCCAGCTCTTAGGTCAGCAGAGGTCTTGAGTAGGGTCTGCTAGGGCTCCAATGGGAAATGGTTGTTTCCTTGGCTGTTTTAAAGTCCACAACTGGGCCAGTGAGATAGCTCAGTGGACTAAGCACCTGCCTAGGCAAGCACAGGGACCAGGGTTTGATCCCCCATACCACATGTCACACCAGCATCCCAGGGTGCTGTGAGCTGGGCACCGAGGCCTGGTATGGTAGCACATGCCTGTAATCCCAGCACTGAGGAGGCTTAAAACAGAAGGATCACTATGAGTCTGAGCTGTGTAGTGGGATCCTGTACCAAATACATAAAGTCCCTGTTATGGATTCTCAAACAGAAGCCAGACCAGAGTGCAAAGTGAGAATTTAAAATAAGCCTTTAATGCCTTCCTGACTTCTACTCATGCAGGAAAGAAGACAGAGAAGCTCCCTGGGTGAGAGAAAACAGGGTTTTTAAACAGAAACTACTCTCTACTTAGTATGTACACATACTTTATAACCTACCAACTATACAGACAGAATTCACAGGTTAACTTGACAATAGGTTGAATACAATATCCAGATGAACTTTCTTTGAGTTTTAACAAAACAAAATCATTAGCTACATTCCCATAAGGATCAACAGGCAGTCACGTCTAAAGTCAATTATCACCTATTATACAGGGGCTGATTTTCTTAGGTACATATACACCAACATGAATCACTCTGACTTAGGTTACTACAATTTAACACATTCTAAGGTTATTAACCTTTAATCTACACAAATACTAAATCCTGTTTACTGAGGGCAGGTATAAAACGAACTCATCAGTCTTAGGAGGAATACCCGGACATGAGGGCTTGAGGCTGTAATTTTTAAACTAATGAGTGGTCTTGAGCACCCTGTTATTAATTTGCAGAAAATTACCTTGGTGAGTTTGCTGATTGCACTTTATTTATTTATAAAAGGGAATAAAAGATTTTATCTCCAATTCCACTTCCCCTTTCACTCCACTTGCCACCACATAGGCCCCTTTTCTCTTTCTGGAACACACTGAGTAGTCCACTTTCAGGGCCATTACTTTTATTGTTTGCATTCTGGAAACACTTCTACATAGTTCATTGATTAAGCTATTCGCTTTGGGGTCAACTTATCTGTGAAGCATTTCTTTACAAGTATACAGAGGATTTAAAACCTCCTTCCCAGTCACAGAATGTTGTTTCATCCTTGGCTGATGACACCATTCATCAAATGTAGTGTATATTTTTCATTTACTTTCCTCCAATTTAAATATAAACTCCTCAAGGCATACCTTTTGTGTGGTTATCTCACTGCTTCAGCTATAGCACCTAGAAACTTGTTTTTTGTATAAGAAACACAGAATATAGATTTATTGGACAAACAAATATTCAATAAATCTTAAGAGCTTTACTTAACTGGAATTAATGCATATTTTTGAATATTTAATAAATGCCCATTTATTTTAGGTGCTAAAAGATTTAAATTTAGATAATTCATAATCTAGAATTCACTTGTGAATATAGCAAGTATAGATACAATTTTACTTTTTGACCTTGACATTCAGCAACCAGAACATTTTCATGATGACTAGTCCATCTTATTATTAACATATCATATAAAAATATTACTTTCAGTACAATGAATACATGAAAAGTACATATTTCAAGTATATTTTTGTAAAATTAAGATATCTATATAAACAGCACCTAGGTCAATATTTAACATGTTAAAAAATCACTTCAACATCAACTTTATGCCTTTTCACAATTATTAGTGGTTAAATATCTTTTCCCCTACAAAATAAACCTCCATACTGGTTTTTATTACCACAGAGTACATTTTTTCTTTATAAAAATTCATGCAAATATAATACAGTATGCACTAATATGACTGGTTTCTTTTTCTCTATATTACAGTTGTGACATTAATCTGTTACATTGTGTGAAATGTTAACTTGTTATGTTGTATTCAATTATTTGACTACATAACATTTTATATATACATTGTATATCAGATATATGAAGTAGCTCCAATTTTTGACTATTATATATAATGCTGCCACATTCTTTACCATAACTCTTAGTGTATATGTACACATTTCTCTTGTGTATGTATTTAACATTTCAACTGGCTCATAGGAGATGCATAACTTCAATATTAATCAGTAGTTCAAAGCAGTTTTATGAATTTATTATAATCATATATACTCACATAAACAGAGAAATTTTCCAGGATTTGGCTCTTTATGAACTTTTGATATTTTCATTTTTTTGAAAAATTTCTGGAATCTATATGGTAGCCCTATATTAAGTAATTTTTAATATTAAATGTCAATAGCATTTCTTTTTTCTAAAACTCTAATGTGTTTTTATTTTATTTTTTCATTTTAAAGAATGAAAACAAAATTGAAACAAATGCATTTCTTTTATAAATAATTTAATCAAGTAATTTTTCAAACATTTAATTTCTAGTTGTATATGCTTTTGTTTCAAATGACTGGTCAAAAAAATAACAAATGACTGGTCAAGAATTTTATCTGTGATGGTGTAACTGCCTTTCACAATTCTTCAGACAAATTATTTACATAATCTGGACACAAGACCTTGTCAACTATTTGTGCTATAAACATCTATTCCCACGCCTTGGGGTGCCTCTTCTCATACATCATATGATTAAACTGTCCACACAATTCATGTAGATGCTTCACTTTATTCTATGGTTTATTCTTTTGTAAGCACTTTAAAAATTTTTGCCCACCCAAAGGTCAAAACTGTATTTTCCTATGTTTCCTTGAAGAAAGTTAATTTTTAAAGTGTTACAGTTAGGCCAATGAATCATTACAGTTGTTTTAGTGTATGCTGTGAGGAAGGGCTCAAGTTCATTGCTTTCTCTGTATAGTCAGCTAATTTAGTACCACTTACTGGAAACACGGTCCATTCTTCAGTGTGTTGCAGTGATACTTTAGTCATTAGTCATATGATTGCCAACTTTGGCTTTATGAACCATCTATTATGCTCCAGTGGTCTGTAATTATGCTATAGAACACTAGCACTAATTCCTCCTCTCTATCTACTTACAGGATGACTACCAAAATACCATTAGAGGAATACTTCACTTCTAAAGGTAAGAGAAAATATTCATTAATTTATCTGAGTCTTAGTAATCTTTAGTAGCATATTATGTAGAAATTTGTTTATATCTTTCAGTAAACTTGAGTACTTGATATTTTTGATGTTGCTATAAATAGAATTTGTTTAAATTTCATTTTAAAATCACTTGCTGTTTATATACCAAATCAAAATGAATTACAGTATATGGATTTTGTAATTTGAAAAGAAAATGAATCTCTCAATTCAAAAATTTTGCTTGTAATTTTTTGTATTTCCTGTATAAACACTATCATCTGTAATTTTCATTATCTCATATTATAATCTCTTGCCCAATTTCACTACAAATTATTGTGAAAAAAGTGTTGATAGCACATACATTTGTTCTTATTGCTTGTATCATAGACATGCTTTCAGGGTTTCTACTATTACAAATGATGAATGATGATGATCACGGTATACTTACGCACACATGCAGGACTGAATTGTTCCCTTTCTCTGCAAAGAACAACACTTGAAGGTAAGATGACACCTAGCACATTTTTCTCATGATAAGGTATACCTTCCTGAAAACAAAGGCTCCTATCCTTTTGTAGACTTCAGCTGGGGGGACAGAGAAAGGTGATAATAAAGAAAAGTGGCATCATGGTGAAGAAAAGTGTGTTTAGCCAAGGGCCAATAACTATAATTAAGCCTCTGGGAACTTAGAAAATACCTCAGATGAGGAGCCCAGTAGAAGCATTAACTGGAAGTGTGGGCATTAGCAACGCAGGTATATGTGTAAATGTGATAGGTCCAGGAAAACCTGCATCCTTGACTGAAAGATTCCTAAGAAAACTGAAACATACTAGCTGCCAACAAAGACTGGCGTTGGAGGGAAGGTTGCTTTCCCCATGAATTCTGCCAAGCAATCTTTGCATTGCACTGTGATTGCTCTGATAGTGTGAACTCTTCTTTTGCTTAATTTACTCAATTAAGTTTCTGTTTTTTCCCACTTGATGAAAACATGGCTTGGTGATTAGATGGTGGAATCAAAATTTTCTGTATTTACCAAGATTGTTACATGTATCTTATACTTCATCCTGTGAATAAGTGAATTTTACTGACTTCAAATTATAAGCATCAATGGTACTCTTGGAATAAAATTGTCAGAAATTGCCACCAATTTTTGAACTAAATATGCTGATGTTTTCTTTAAGATATACATATATATGTGTACATTAATAATTTTTCATATATATTAACATTATGTCTTTTAGAATATTTTTTGATGTGCAGAAAATTGGAAAGACAACACAGTATTAAAGTTTCCCTTGGGGCAACCCATTTGGAACCCCTTCTGTCTCAGGAACTATTCCTGTTCCCTATTGTTATTTCTCAATGAATTTTCCAGTTTAACCTCAGAAAAAGTTTCCCTTATGTCCCACACTTATTTCCCTCTATTAAGATGTTATCAGACTAGCCAGATAGCTAAGAGGATTAAAGCGTCTGCTTATGCTGACACAGGGAACACAGGGTTCAGGGTTTGATCCCGGCATAGCATGCCTTGCTGGCCCTGCCCCCAAGACACACTGAGTGGCGATTGAAACTTAGTGTGGTGGCACATACCTGTAATCCCAGCACATCGAAGGCTAAAATCTATTAGGCCAATCAGTGTACTGAGACCCTATAGACCCTGTACCAAATACATTAAAAAAGGTGTATCAGTGTGGCATATCTGCTGCAACTAGTACATTAATATTGATATATTACTAAAAGACAGTATATTTATTGAGACCTTAATATTTTAGTAATGAATGTTACCTGTCAATCTTTAATGTTCACATTATTTTCTTTTTAGCAAATATTTCTGATTATATGAAAAATTCAAATAAAGTATTCCACTTTTTTCTGATTTACATTGGAAAGTCAGTTCTTGACCTTATTATATTTTTTTCTGTATCTTAGGGAAGGGTCTACAGGGTGTTCAGGGTCTCACTACTAGATCAGATTCCCAATGATATGCCTGTTTACAGCCTCCCAAGAGCTGGGATTACAGGCTTGCCACAACACCCAGTCTCAGTCACCCTCTTGCCTTGGTGGTGAGGCTGGCACAGCAACCCTGAGGACTGAATTCCCAGCCCTGTGCCTGCTTGCAGGTTTTTTAATCCACTAAGCTATTGGCCAGCCATTTATTTTTGTTTCATATAAAAGTTTATCTGGAAATTTTTGAGTTTTGAAAGTGTGACTCTCATTTTTTGGTTTGTGGTTTTGCTTATATTTCTTACACTCAAATTTTGCAATGGGGTGGCTCTATTTTTCATGTTAATTACAGCCTATTAACCTACCCCTCTCTTTTCCCTGGGAAGCCCAGGCCATTTCTTGATAGTCACAAAAGGGGGGTATGATCTGGGTCATATTTACAAGAATCAGTGTCTTAAATTCCTCAATTGTCCTATAGCATTGAGTAGAGCAGTCAGTGTGGGTCAAGCTGCGTAGCCCCATAACAGTCATTTCATTTCCACAGAAGAACAGTACTATCAAAACACAAATATCTGGGGCCAGGGTTCTGTAAAGTATGTGCAGTCCTCTACATTTTGACCCTATGACATACTATAAGAATAGCTGTCTTCCTTATAAATGATGCACACATGGAACCTGCACGATTTAAAGGTAACAATGTATTTGTACAAAGTCAGAGACTTGAAAGATAATGATTTAAGAGATATGGCAATCAACAGCCAACTTTTTAAAAATGTATTTAGTACAGGGTCTATAGAGTCTCACTACACAGATTGAACTCATAGTGATCCTCCTGTTTTCAGCCTCCTAAACCCTGGGATTACAAACACAAGCAACCACACCCAGTCTCAGTTGCCATTTCAGCATGCCCCAGGGGCAGGGTGGGCACAGCTCATTGGAGATTGAGCCCTGGTCCCGGCATCTGCCCAAGCAGGTGCTTTAATCTGCTGAGCTATCTGGCCGGACTTCAGCAACCAACTTTCTACACTAACACTTCATGTGTATAAATTGTGTATTAGAAATTACTAGAGACATAACTAATGCAGGGTCAACAGGAAATGAGAACTGGAGGGCAACACTGAACACAGGCCAGATCTGCAGAGATGCCTTTGCCCTGCAACCTCCTCATAATATCTAATGGAGAGATATTAAGCACATCGTGAAAAATTCTGATGTCAAGAAACTGATGTCCTAAGCATTTTAAGAACTAAGACAGTTCTGATATATGAGTATGATCTGTTCCCTCCAGTTGTACCTTTGACTCATCTTATTCAGTGCTGAACCAGGAGTTGCAGAGCCATGGAAGGAAGTTTGTTTCCCAGTCCTCACCATCTCTTCACCATCTCTTCACCATCTCTCTGTATCAAAACAAAAGCAGTCCGAGGTACAAGATCCTGACATAATAAGGCACCTTTCCAGACCACCACTCACCTCACACAACCATTGAATTCCAATCCCACTTTGGTACTGGGAGCAAGGAAGGGACACCTATTTGCTTATAAGGGTATCCCTTTCTTGCGTTTTGTTTGAGCGATGCTATAGAGAGAAATGGGTGGGAGCCAGGCTGTGCTGCACATCCAGGCTTTCTCATTCCAGTCCCAGCTCTGCGACTGCTGGAGCAAGTCCTGTCACCAGTACTGGGATCCTAACACTGAGACCTCAATGGGTTCCTATCCTTGGCTTTTGTCCTGGTTTGGATTTAAACACATTACTACTTCAGGCTGCTGGGGGT
>PVKA01037974.1:0-20603 GCA_004027165.1 Ctenomys sociabilis | reverse complement strand
TAAAGATTTTTCACAGCTTGTGAACTGACTCTTCAATCTACTGGTATATATATATATATATATATATATATCCTCATATGGAACTTGCACTCAGACATGATATACCCCAATTCTAATTCCTCTCCATTTCTAACTGCTACTCACCTATTTTTATTTACAAAATCTTTGTATTTTATTTTTTCTCATGTTTTTCTTTTCCCTTCTTTCCTGCCTTCCCCCATTGAATCCCTTCATATTTGAATGTTTTCTTCTTATTTTTCAATATCTTATATTCATTTAGGTCCTTATTTAAACTTTCATTTGCTCACCTCAGAGAAGCAATATGGTATTTACATGTATGTGACCAATTTGTGTCATTTAGGACTATAGTACTTAGATGTATCCATGTAACTGTAAATGTCTCAAACATCCTTTTTATGGCTGAGTAGTGTTCTATTGTATAAAAAACCCACATCTTTATCCATGGCCATTTGGAATGTTACAAATCTTGCTATAAAGGTGGGTGAGCACATATCACTGTGATTTGATGCTCTTATTTATTTTGGTAAGACACCATGAAAGGGGATAGGTGGGTCAAATGGAATTGCTAGTCCCAATTTTGTGAAAAATGTCCATACTGATTTCCACAGTGGTCGAACCAGTCTATACTCCCACCGATAATGGTGGGAATCATTTTTTTCCATAGATTCAATAGCATTTGTGATTGATTAAATTCTTAAGAGTAACCATTCTTTCTGGAGTGAGATAGAAGCCCAACCTTGTTTTAATTTGCATCTTTTGAATGACCAGTGATGTTGAAAATTTTTTCTATATTTATTTGCCATTTGTACTTCATCTGAAAGTGTGAATTCATCCTAGTTGTCCATGTTTTTGGATAGGGTCTTTAAATTTTAGATTTTGATTCTTTTCAGTTCTTATACTCTAAGAGATAGATATCAATATTTTGTCTGAGGAACATCTGACAAAGATTTTTCACAGCTCGTGAATTGACTCTTCACTCTATTGGTGGTTTTTTTTCTTTTGCTGTAAAAAAGCCTTTTAATAAGATGAGATTTGTTGATTCTTTATAATAATTCCTGTGCATTTGGGCCTTTGTTCATGAAGTCTTTGCCTATTCTTTTGTCTTCAATAGTTCTACTTTATCTATCTTTCAGCAGACTTAGTGTTTCTGGTTCAATATTTAGATATTTGATCCATTTTGATTTTAGTTTAATGTATGGTAAGAGATATGGGTTCAGTTTTAGTCTTTGGCCAGTGTCAAGCCAGTTTTCAACACTACTTATTAATGAGGCTGTCTTTCTTACAGTGAGGGTATTTTATCCTTTTGTAAAAGATAAAGTGGCTGAGTGTGTCAGTATTTTAATCTTAATCTGTTTCATTCATCCTTGGTTCTGGTTTATTTCTGACAGTACCATGCTGTTTTTATCACAGTAGCTCTGTAACATAATTTCAAGTCAGAGATAGTGATGCTTCTTGTTTTTCCTTTGTTGCCCAATGTTCCTTTTGCTATTTTGTGTCTCTTCTATTCACAGATGAATTTTAGGAATGCTGTCTCTAGTTCTGCGAGGTACGTTACTGGAATTTAAGTGGGATTGCATTAAATCTGCATAATAATTTTGGGAGTATGACCATTATCACTGTGTTGGTTTTTTCTGACTAAGAACAATGTATACCTTTCTATCTTCTGATGATCTCTACAATATCTCTCCGGTTATTGTAATTCTCAATGTAAAGATCTTTGACTTGCTAGATGTGTCCTAATCATTTCATTTTTTATATACTATTGTGGAAAGTCTTATTTCCCTAATATCTCTCTCAGTGAGTTTCTTTTTTCTGTATAGGAATATTATTGATTTTTGTTTATGGACTTTATATCCACTACACAAATGAATTTAGTTATTAGATCTAGAAATTCTTTGGTAGTTGGGGTCCTCTTTCTAGAATGTCATGTCAACAGTAAATAATGATAGTTTAACTTTTTTCCTTTCCTCTGAATATTTCTTTTGTTTCTCTCTATTGTGTAATTTCACTGGCTAATTTTTCTAGAACCATATTAAAAAGAATGATGTTAGTAGACATCTTTGTATTATTATTATTATTATAGAGTCTACAGGCTCTGACTACACAGATCTCACTCATAATGATCCTCCTGTTTTCAGCCTTCCAAGCTTTGGGATTACAGATGAGAACCACGATGCCCTGTCTTAG
This sequence comes from Ctenomys sociabilis, assembly GCA_004027165.1. Classification (NCBI taxonomy): domain Eukaryota; kingdom Metazoa; phylum Chordata; class Mammalia; order Rodentia; family Ctenomyidae; genus Ctenomys; species Ctenomys sociabilis. The sequence continues at coordinate 18,395 of PVKA01037974.1, read as the reverse complement.
TCACTGTCTCAGCATGGCACACCAGGGATGAAACCCTGGGCCCTGTACTTGCCTAAGGAGGCACTTTCTTTAGCTGAGCTCTCTGGCTGGCCCTTAAACATCCTTGTCTTATTGGCATTTTACATAGAAAGCTTCCAGTTTTTGTCTCTTAGGTATGATGTTGGCTGTTCGTTTGTCATAGATGCTTTTGTCAGATTGAAAACGAACCTATGCATTGCAATTATTTTCTTTCTTCATGAATGGGTGCTGGACTTTGTCAAATGCTTTTTCTGTATTTATGAGATGATCATGTGGTTTTTTCCTTGGGTCTGTTAATATGATATATTACATTTATTTCACATGTTGAACCACTGCTGCATCTCTTGAATGAATTCTACTTGGTTGTTGTGTATAATCTTCATGATTTGATCCATTCTGTCTGCCAGTATATTTTTTATGGAAAAAAATGAAAGCAAAATTTCATAAGAAAAGAATAGGAGAATATCAATAGTTAATACACTGGGAATTGTTATCTTTAGAGTATTTAATCAGAGTAAAATATACGGGACTAAATCTTTTGCAAAATGATATTAGCATAAACCTTTCTTTTCAATGAAATAGATTCTAGTGGTATAACTATCTTGTATTTTGTCTTTTCTTCCTTTTCCCTTCATTTAACCTCTCCTCATCCTTGTTTCTTTTCATTTTTTCTCATTTCACAGTATCTGCTGTGCATTAAGGTCTCTTTCCTTTTTCAGTTACTCATTCCACGGAGAAGATAAAATACACAGAGAGTGAGTTTGACTTATTTCACATATGAAATATGGTCTCAAGTTGCTCCTTTTCATTCCTAATTGCATTGAGTTTAGTCTTTTCATTTTTGGATAACTTTGGCTAAGGGTTTATCATTTTTATTCTGTCTTTCAAAGAACCAACTCTTCAATTCACTCATTGTATTGTTCCCTTAAGTCTTTATAATTTCCTCCTTCATATAAGCTTTTGGTTTGACCACTTTTTTTATTGCTATAAATTTGAGGCTTGATATTGTATTGTTTAATTTTAGCATCCTCTGTTTTCCTGATATCAGAATTGACTACGATAAATTTCCTCCATCGGCAGAAATTCCTCTATAGATTTCTTGAGTCCCATATGTTTTATCATGTTGTACTGGCACTGTCAGTTAATTGCCATTACTGTTTAATACTATCCTTAATATCATCTGTGACCCATTGGTTATTCAGGAGTATATTATTTAATTTTCATAACCTCATGAAGTCTTTTTGGTTTCTTTAGTTGTTGGGTTCCAATTCCACTGCTTGATATGCATGGGATAATTTCAATTCCTCCGATGTTATTTAAGTATGCTCTCTGAGGTAATACTGCTTTATTTTGAAAACTGTCCCATATGCAGCTGAGAAGAAAGCATATGCTGATGTTGTAGATGTAATACACTCTATAGATATATACTAAGTCCATTCATTTAACTTCTGATATTTCTTTGTTGATTTTTTGATTTAGTCTATTTGTGACTATGGGGTATGGAGGTCTCTGTTACAATTTCATTAGTGCTAACTTGATTTTTCATGTTCATAAATATTTTTTATAAAATTGCATGCACTGGTACTAGGTGCATATATATTTATTATTGTTATTTCTTCTTGGAGTTTTTACTTAACAAGTATGTAATGAACTATTTTGTCACTTTTAATCAATCTTGACTTATAGTTAATTTTGTCTGAAAGTATAATACATACCTCTGTTTATTTTTCTTTGTTTCTGTCACATGAAATACGGATTTCTATCCTTTGGCTTTCAATCTATAAATTTCTTTCCAATGTAAATGTGTTTTAATATAGATATTATTAGATGCTGGGAACTTGACCTGACCCATGGGCAAGTCGATGAAACCCTAGAGGGGGAGTAGGGATAAGAACGGGACAGGAGACATGAGAAATGGAGACAGGACAGGATTCTGATCAAGTCTCGTTTATTCAAAGGAAACTCTGGGAATATATAGTGGAGGCATAGGGATATAACCTGGGTGGGTAAAAGGAGCGAGTAACTAGGCAACTGGAAGTCCCACCCCTGGGGCATAGCAGGAGAATTATGGGAAATAGATGAGGTAAGAAGAATTAGGAATTTAACTCATCAGAGGAAAGGAAACTTAAGAATATGGCTGAGGCTATTAAAAAATGGATACCAGTCACAGGTTTCCCACAGTTAGATCTTATATCTTTATCCATTCTACCAGTCTCTTTCTTGATTGGTGAATTGAGACCAATTACATTGATGCTTATAACTTTTGTATATTGGCTTATCCTTAGGATATTTTTCTCTGGTTGGTTCCCTTACACTTCTGTTTAATTGCTTGCATTGTCTGGTAGCTTCTTTGTATTGTTGTTCATGTTATTGTGGTCTTCCATATCTCCTAAAATAACTTTCAGAACATTTTGAATTTTTTTTTGGTGGTGATGGATTTCTTGATGTTTTCTTTGTCACAAATGTATATCATTTCTTCTCAATTTTGAAAGAGTTTTGCAAAGTACATCAGTCTGGGTTGGTGATTATTTTATTTCAGGTCTTAAAATACTTCATTCCAAGCTCTCCTTGAGTGAAGAATTTGTGTTAAGAATTTTGCTCCTTTTAATGGGTTTTCCATTATAGATGATTTGATTATCTTTTATAGTCACTTTTCATATTATATTCTTGTGTTTAATTTTTATCATCTTGATTATTTTATGCCTTTCATGTAGATTAATCTTGGTCATGGCTAATCAGATTTTTATATGCTTCCCTTAACTATAATTAAATTCTTCTTCCACAATTGGGAAGTTTTATCTTTATACTTTTGTGAACAGCTTTTTTCAAAAATCTCACTTTCATTGACTAGTACTTTTTTATTTACTCTAGTCCATCTTATGTTGGTTTTCTTTATATCATCTTGCAGCTGTTGGATTGAATTTTCATGGTCCTTTGCTCTTTTTAATAGATCTATCTTTTCATTGTCATTAACCATATTCCTTTCTTCTGGGTCTGATATTCTGTTTTCTCAATCATTAATTCATTCACTCATTCATTCAGATTTTCAAACTTTGAATTGAATTTTTAATTTCTAGAATATGTTTAGTTATATTTTATGTATTCCATCAGTTTCCTTGGTTTCCATCACTTTCATAAGCTCTTCTATTTTTTTAATCAATGTTTACTTTCTATCCACTAACCTCATTGCTAGTATCAATGCTTCATCAGGAAATATCTATGCTTCAGAGATATATTCTAGGTGCAGCTGCCTTTTAGTGTTTATCTTGACTCTTAGACCTGGACAATTTGTAACGAATAAGAAATGACTATCTATTTGGTTCAATATCCAGTCCTTAAGTACTAAGCTATAGTGGTGATTATGACCTTAAATAATCACCGATTTGTCAGACATGTGTGAACAAATGATTTCATCAGGAATTTCATACTGGCTTAAGTAGTATAATTATCAATAATTTAAACACAGTCCATATGAGCTTTAGAACTGTGATAACTGTTGATTTGTATCTTTAGCCAGAGTACAAAGATCTACATTTATATAATAAACCCAAACCAAGAACTGGTGGCAGTGAGTTTCTCCTTAGAATACTAAGTATACCCTGTGGTAAAGGGGAATGTTAAAAAGGATAGAGATATATTTCTGTCTAACTGAAGAGAAATATATCAAAGGCCATGCTCAAGGACCAAGGAGGATCACTTAAGTTTCAGGAGACTGGAAAACAGGACAGAAGAGAAAGGATGAAAAAGAAAGCAAACAATACTGAAGTGACCTAGAAAGACTACACACAATGTTCATTCAAGTGTAATGATCAAATAATCTATGAAGACATTTGAGGAAAGAGAGAAACAAAAAGGAAGGAAAGAACAAATGAATGAATTTCAAAACATAAGCAATCCTACTTCCCCTAAAACATATCAAACAGAGAATGAAACAAACTCACAAAAAATGAGAAAGAAAAATATTCCTCAAGTACCCATCATTCTGTGGTAGTGTTCAAGTCAAAGCCAAAATCTGTGCTGCAGAACCCGACCAAGTTTGTAGCAGGATTAGTGCTGGTGACAACATAAGTTTGCAGACCAAAAATTAGAGCAAAAGGAAGGCTGCAAGGAAAATCAACATTTAGGCCCTCGACTTTCAAGGTCAGTGAAGACTCAGGACACAGGAGAATCTGTACTGTAACGTCATGTAACTCAATTGTGTCTCAAATTTTCTGATAAAGGAGATTATGTGGACACAGAAGAAAGTGATTAAAGATGTAGAGTGTGGCTAAGGAGAGTCACATGGAGAGAAAAACCTTCTCTCAGGCTTTCACAGAGAGCAAATTGGTCAGGCAATGGCTGTGACTCAGCCACATGGCTGACACTGACAAAGGATCTATAAACTGTGGTACAAGGTTTCAGGGTGAATACTGAGGGGATTTGCCTGACCTTGTCATATACAAAAGTCACATTTCTTGTTATATAGGTCTTGCCTTATCTTGGAATGAATAATCCAGCAGAAAAGTATATAAGCAAAGTATAAAAGTAAAGCCATATTAATAGGTTGAACTGTAAAAAGCTCAAGTCTGCAACTTCTGACATTGCCAGTCTTACAAAAAACCAACTACTATTATGGAGTACTGGACTATATTGGAATATTTTGTTGAATTCACTCCCTATAATATTTAAATGACAATGGACTACCCTTCTCTGACAAAACTAAACAAAAACGCCTATGCAAATGAACAACTATTTTGTATCTATATATTCAAAATAGTTAGGATAGATATACAGCTATATTCTCTTAATTCAATGAATAGAAAGATTTGCATTAATAGTTTTTGTGGACCGAATATCATGTCTGCATCTTGTACAATGGATAACCATTAAGATAGCAATATGCAATGTATTAATTATTGAAACTGTCCCACTAATGTGTTTTGAAACTGTCTCATTGCTATTTGTTTCTCAATAAAATTATTAAAAAAAATAAGAAAGGTTGTTAGTGCTGGCTAGTGTGCTGATCTTGGCCTATAAATGTAGAGTCAAGGGACAGAGTCTTCAGCCACATTCTAAATGGCTCACCCACATTGCCTCAGATTTGCTTAATCAGTTGTTCTGGTGCCCTCAGTCATAGACAGCCCAAGGATACTCCCAGTCCTGTGTATGTTTGGTCCCTTCTGGACCTTGTGCATCCCTCTTAGTTCAACATCACTTGGTCCTCTCACATCCTGTTTACCAAGAACTGGATGGGGTAGTGCTGAGTTTCCACTACATGTCCCTCTACACTTAATGAAGGCTGTTTATACTACCGATTGCAGATTGGGTACAGTAATGAACTCCAATTCCTTTTATCTCTGAACCTAAGGCTTCTTCTGGCATTGGCCACTGAGTGTGGGAGATGCTGATCCCCAACTTTTTGTCTCTCCACAGGCAAAACTACAAGCACTACTGGTTGAATGTAGGAGGAGTACTGAGCTCCAGCTGAAAGCTCTTTGACTTTCACACCTGAAACCCACATTTACCTTTTGTGCCAATTGGTCATGGAACAGAAGTCATGCCATTCTATTTACTACCTCCATCACTGCTGCTGCAATCCCTAACCTTGTTTGCTAGAAGTTCATTGCTTGATGCTACCTCCTGCTTTGTCCTGTAGTATTTCTCTTCAAAGATACTTGACTACAAATGCCACCCTGACATAAAGCCAGTATACCGAGACCACTACAGTGAATTGAGAAAGAAAATCTTGCTCAGTTGAATATCAGGTATTTTGTCTCAGAAATGAGAAAAGTACCTAAGACAGATATTTGTACCAGAGAAATGCATCATTACTATAACTGTATCTGACCATGTGGCTCACAACACTTTGGAACCAGCTTGTGGACAGAGTGGGAAATTTTGGACATGTCAGCTGAAGAAACAGCCCTACAGTGCTGTAAACTGATCTTGATGGAATATTCTGGTCAGAGCTCAGAAGACCAGAATGCTAATAGAAATGCTAAAATAACAGGCCCAGGGAAAAATGATTGCATTAGTTGGACTCCAGACCATGTGTGTTTTGCTTTGGCAGAAGAATTGTCTGCATTTTGTTCATGTTTAGAGACTTCCCTGGCACTGAGATGAAAGGATACAAACTAATTAATCTTGAATTTAGGCAGTCTAATGTGGAGACAATGTCATTGCTACTGTTAGGGGCTTTTAGCCAGATCTATGTTGAGAATCAAGAGAAAAGACAAGAGAATTACACAAAATAATTTAAGGTTGGAAAGAAAAAGCTTCAAATAATAGAGGAGAGGAGAGGTTGGTTGCTGAAAATATGTACACTAAAAACCCCACTTATGCAGAGACTGGGGTTCTATCCCTGGCATGGCATGCTGGCCCTACCCCCAGAACACACTGAAATGCCAATTGACACTAAATGTAGTGATACATCCCTGTAATCCCAGTGCTTGGGAGGCTGATAACAGGAGGATCACTGTGAGTTGGATCTGGGTAGTGAGACTCTGTAGGCCTTGTACTAAACACACTAAAACAAAACAAACCAGACAACAAAAAACCCCCACTTACTTTACGAAGAAACAAAAAGATGGCTTGGTGGCACCACAGGAACCAGAAGTACTCCAACTTTTGCAGCACCAAAATCACTAAGGTGAATGGTTTGGCTTTGAGAAAGCACTCTAGGGCACTAGGTTCCAGAACTGTGGCAGGCTAGATATTTTTTTCCTAGGAACTGGATTCATAGAATGCAGCAATCCAGCACTTGGCTCCTACAATTGAGAGACAAGGAAACCCAGCTATTGTTCAAGCTGGAGGCAGACTTTCCAGCTGTTTTTGCTTGGCATCATCCAAGTGGTGTTCATTTAAGGAGCATGTAGAATGCAAGATTTGTGTGGTCAGGGCAACTTCCACCTTGATTTCCAAAGAAGTCTGCGAGCCCAGGCAGTGCGCCTTTGTTAGAGCAGTAGTGAATCTATGAGTGTGAAGTCATAGGTGCATCGGAGATCTCATGAACATGAGTCATCTGAGGAAAGGTGCCAAGAGTGAGCAAAACCCAACCAAAAGAGAAGCCATGAAAGCTGCAACCACTAGCAAATAGCAAGAGAGCATGTTAGGGCATGGCAAAGGTGGACAGGGAGGTAGGCATGATCTGATAATCATAAGATTCTAGAAAACATCTACAGGGAAGTCCTGAGCCTTTACTATTCTTGAGAACTCAAGTACATCTTCAATAGGATGGTCTAGACCTGATAATAACCTGAGTTATGGGATACAAGCACTATCTCTCAGATCCTGTATATAGAAATTCTTTTCTTTTAGAAAGAGCTACCTGCTAACAGTAGGAGTGGAACTGCCTAATACTCTGAAGTTCATGTGTTGCCACAGATTGCATCAGAAGCTGATATAGAACTATGGATTTCAATGTTTTAATAGCTGCATTTTTGTCTCATTCCTTTTGAAAGCCTATTTGTACCATTTAGAATGGTAGCATTTGCTTTGTACCACTGCATTTTCCAAGTTTTTATATTTCTTTGCATTTGTTTAGGAGATCACTGCTAAAGCTTTCCATTAAATCTTAGAGGAGACTTTGGACTTCGGATCTTTTCAATCTTCAAACTGTTAACACTTTGACAAGTCTTAGAGATGGACTGCTATGGCTCGTATATTGATGTCTCCTCAAAGCCTCATGTATTCATAGGTGGGGATTTTTGAAGGTGCCTTGATCAAAGCTGTGTGAATATGGATTAACAGTAGGACGAAGGGTTTGATTAGTCTATCAATTAGTTGGGGCCAATTCTTGGTGTGGATAATGGAAGACCCACCATGGGTCTGTGTACCACCAAATAATAGGCTTATATAGCCTTCACAGAATGTAAAAGGGAGAAAGCAGGCTGGCTGTTCAGCTGCTTCTTCCTGGGTTTTCCTGTTTTGTCATGGAATGTTCCTCCTCTTAGATGTCCCTCTGCGATGTCACCCTGCATTAGAGCAAGTGTGCAATAGACTGGAACCTCTACAAATGTATCTGAAATAAACATTCCTCCTTTAATTTTGAGTTCAGGTATTTTCTCTGAGCAATTTGGAAAATAACTAAAACAAAATTCAGACACATAAAAATTTATGTTAAGCAAAAATGGACTACTTCAAGACAAATCTTTCACAGTGTTTTACACTAAGCAAAGAACTAACAATAATAAAAACAATAACAAGGACCAATTATATATGCTCTACAAAACAATTATTACACACATACTGGTTAAACATAACAGCCCATAATATGTTAGGAAAACAAGTTACACTAATACCAGACAAAAATAACTTATGTAATGTAAACAAAAGTAGTATTTTAGCTTAAAAAATTATTTGCCTAGAGAGCTTATAAATATTAAATGTATAATAAAATTAACAAATCTACCCAATTTATGAGAGAAAAAATTTTGGAACAAAAATAAATTGTTTAAAAATCTGTATTGATTTTGAGATTTGTTCAATTTTCAACTTGAAAAAATTTGACAAAAATTATGGCAATTCATGTGTTACCAACATCTTTCCAATAGGTTGTTAAACAACCAACTTTTCTTTGTTTTTAAAATCAGTACTATTTTTTAATTAATTTCACTGCAAAACAAATAGTGATGAAACAATTCCAAAACTGATGGGACAGTCTCAATAACTAATACGTTGATTATTGTGGTCCTTTTAGTGGCCATTCACAGTACAAGAAGCATATACGAAATAGGTAAGATATAACCAATAAGCACTCAGACAAAGGTTTGCTCTCTAGAATTTATAAAGAACTAAAAAACATTAGAGTCCCCAAAATCAAAGACCCAATCCAGAAATGGGCATGTGAGATGAACACACACTTCTCAGAGGATGAAATTATAGAAGCGAATAAATACATGAAAAAGTGCTCCACATCACTAGACATCCATGAGATGCAAATTAAAACCACACTGAGATACCATATCACTCCAGAAAGAACGGCTATGATAAAGAAATCAACCAACAACAAATGTTGGAGAGGCTATAGTGAAAGAAATCCTTCACTGCAGGTGGGAATGTAGACTGGTGCACCCATTATGGAAATCAGTGTGGAGACTCCTTAAAAATCCTAGGACTGGAAATCCCATTTAATCCAGCTATCTCCTGACTGGGAATTTTCCCTGAGGAACTGAAAACATCATATCATAGTGATATATGTTTACCTGTGTTTATAACAGGATAATTTGTGTGTGATAGCCAAATCTTGGAAACAAACAAGATGCCCATCACCTGAGGGATGAATGAAAAGATGTGGTGTTCTTATACAACTATAAAGAATTATAAATTTGAAGCCTTCATATTTAAGTGGATGTCACTTGAAGAAATACTGCTAAGTAAAACAAATCAGACCCACATGTGTAAATATCATATAGTTGCCATAGTGCAACAACTCAAAAGAAAAAATAAAATTTGAAGGGTATAACACAATTAAAAGGAGAGATAGAACTTAAGGATTAGATAATGAAGAGGGCAAGGAAAAAAGCTAAGAAACATGGTAGAGACAAAGCCATACATTTATATGCACAGAGTGGTTAAGGCAATGGTCCTTAACTACTGAGAATCTTCAGTAGTTTTTGAAAGTAGCAGTTAATTGGTACGATTCTCACCCTGACTAGCTATATATGCTGATATCTGTGAACTAAACAACTGCACTTAAGATAGCAATGTAACAATAGGGTCATTCTTGGAATGCCTGTCATTCTTGTCTTCTAAATACATATTGCTTGTCATGTCATACCAATTACTGTCTCTCAAGTAAATGTTTGTATAAAAAAATGGTAATAAATGAACACAAGAAAAAAAATTGTCTTATGACTGTCCTGGCACAATGCTGTATATGGTTAGATTTATAAATTTCTGTGTAAAAATATATAATTGTTTATGCATATTTTAAAAATATTTTTTCTTCATATTCTGTAGGGATTTAAACTTTAATGTATCAATACTTGGTGGAAAATACCTGTTGCAGGTTATGCCTAAGATGTTTGATATTCAGAGTTATAGTGAGGTTAAGCTCAGCTGCCAATGTTGTAGGGTAATAATAATATTAAGCTTCTCTTCTGAAGGGTTAACAATCTAACTTTGCAGGGCAAAAGTTAGTGAAAAACAAGGGATGCAAGGATAGCAGACTTTCAAGGTCAGTGAACACTCAGGACATAGAACAATCTGTACTATGACATCATATAACTCAGTTGTGTCCCAAATTTTCTGCTCAAGGAGGTTATGAGGCCACAGAGCAACATGATCAACGATGTAGAGTGTGCCTAACAAGAGTCACATGGAGAGAAAACCTTCTCTCAGGCTTTCATAGATAGCAAATAGGTCAAGCAATGGCAATGACTCGTTCACATGGCTGACACTGACAAAGGATCTACAAACTGTGGTACAGGGTCTCAGGATGAATACTGAGGGGATTTGCCTGACCTTGTCATATACAAAAGTCACATTTCTTGTCATATAGGTCTTGCTTTATCTTGATCTTAACCATCCAGCAGAAACGTGTAAAAGGTAAAGCCATATTAATATGCATAGCTATAAAAGGCTCAAGTCAACAACTTCTGATATTACCAGTCCTATGGATAACCTGCTACTATTATGAATTATATTGGAATATATTGCTGAATTCACACACCTATAATATTTAAGTGACAATGGTATACCCACCTCTGACAAAATTAAACAAAAAATGGGAATACAAATGAAGGACCACTTTGTATCTATATATTCAAAATAGGATAGATATACAACTTCTTTCTCTTAATTCAATGAACAGAAAAATTTGTACTAATAATTTTTATGGACAGAATATCATGTCTGCATCTTGCACTATGAATAACCACTAAGAATACAACCATGTGCAATGTATTAATTATTGAAACTATCTAACTAATCAGTTTTGAAACTGTCTCATTGCTATTTGTTTCTTAATAAAATTATTAAAAGATGGTTAAGATGGATTTACAGGTACATTCTCTTAATTCAATGGGAAGAAAGATGTGTATACAGCCCCAGAGACCGCCCAAGACAGCGCAACCCACTCCAGCAGCCTGCTCAATCCTGCCCACACCACCCAGCCAGAGACCGGCCTGAGACAGTGGCCGACTCAGGCAGCCGCCTGGAACCTGCCCCAAGCTCTCCCAGTGAGTGGGAATTTGCACGACTCACCAGGCTTCCAAGGTCAGTGAGAGTGTGGTGAGTCTGAGAGAGATTCATTGGCTTCTTCCCACATGTGTTACCTGGAACCCTGACCCCAAGCCCTCCAAGCCAGTGACCATCCTGAAATCACAGGACCCACTCACCAGCACCTCCCTGGATCCCCTGCCCTAAAGCCCACTGAGCAAGTGGGAATTTCCCCAACTCCCTGGGCATCAAAGTTCAGTGACTGTAGAACTCCAGGCCTGCTGTGCTGGAGAGACATTTCCCAGGGATTCCCTGTCCCCCCACTCCCTGTGGACCAGTGAGAGCTCCAGGCCCACTGCGCCAGAGAAACATTTCCCAGCGATTGTTGGTCCCACCCCACAACCACAGACCCACTGCAGGTCAGCCTGGAGTAAGAACTCCAAGCCTGCCACGCTGGAGGGACATTTCTCAGCAATCCTCAGTCCCACGCCATGGCCCAAAACCCAGTGCAGCCTGGTCTGTCAGTGAGGGCTCCAGGCCAGCTACACATGAGGGACCTTTCCCAGCCTTCTCAGGTTCTGACCTCTGACCAAGACCCAGCACAGGCTGGCCAACCCTGTACAGTCTACTTGGTGAATAAGATCATTCACTATCCTTTTCTGAGCCCAGAAGACCCACCACCACAGGCCCACCCACAGAGAGAGCAACCTACCTGACACAGGACAGCTGACCCCAGCAATTTTCTGGATCCTCGCCCCAAAGCCAGCTAAGACAGGGAATTTTCATTACTTGTTCTGCATCCCAACTCAGTTTGTGGTCGCATGAACAGGGAAGAAAGAGAGGGGAACCAAAGGAGCTGCAGCAAAAAAGGAACTGAACAAAACAGCTAGATCCAGGATAGGCATACCTGGAAAAACTCAAACTTAATAGACTGGCACCCGAAACTCATAACAAGCTAAGGATATAGCTGCACCAAAGTTCTATACCAAAGGTCAAAGCTCAGTGCTATACAAAATGACAAAGAGAAGGGGAAAAAATGCAATCCCAGACCTCGAGTCCACCAGTAAGGGCAGAGGACACTAGCTCAGCTGCAATGAATGAATTAACAAATACAGCAACAGAGGAACAACAGTAGAAAGCTATAGAGGAAATAAAATGAGAAGTAATTCCCCAAATTAAAAAAGAAATATCTGAATACATATTATCTGAAATAAAGAATGAATTCCAGAAACATTGGGTGGAAAAACTATGCTCACCCAGAACAAGTGCAGAGAGCACTATCCCAGTTGAAATATATGAATTAACAGCATCTGAAGCAAAGAAATAACAGCAGAAAGACCATGAGGAACTCAAAGCAGAAATAAGTTCTGAAATCAAAAAATAATTATTTGGAAAAAAAAAGAATTCGTTGAAGTCATAGCATCTGAAATACAGAAACAAGTCCAGAAATATAGAGAGGAAACCCAATTTGGAAGAAACACAGCAGGGAAAGAATTAATAACTACCTCTAAAGAACACATGGATAAAAAAATTGAGGAGATCAGAAATATGGATTCCTTGAATGAGCAATACAGAAAAAAATAGAACACATGAAACACAGACAAAGAGATATAGAAGAACTAAATATATCATTCACGAGTCAACAAAACCATTTGAGTGAAAGCGAAGACAGAGTTTCAGATCTTGAAGATGCCAAAGCAGCTAGTGAAAAGGTGAGAAAGGATCTCTTAAAAACAACAAGAATGCAGGAAAAATAATCCATCACCTGCAACATGAAGCCAGGATGAACAATGTGAGAACAATTGGTATCAACGACAATGAAGGAGTCAATACAAATGACATAAAAAGAATTTGGGGAGAAATAATCACAGAAAACGTCCCAAATATGAGGAAACAATCCAACATTCAGGTCACCGAAGTATACAGAACACCAAATAACTTCAACCCAAGTAGAAACACACCGAGACATATAATAGTTAAGATCCCAGAAATCCAACACAAAAATAATATACTGAAAGCTGCGAGACAGAAAGAGCTCACATTCAAAGGAAAACCCATCAAAATTACAGCTGACTTCACTACACAAACAATGAAGGCAAGGAGAGCATGGAGCAGAGTTCTTCAAGTCCTACACAAAAGCAAAGTCCAGCCCAGACTATTATACCCTGCAAAACTCTCTTTCAAGTTTGATGGAGAAGTGAAATACTTCCACAACAAAGAACAACTAAAGAATTTCATGATGACAATGCCATCCCTTCACAGGCTGCTGAAAGATGCTCTAGAGAGAGACCACAATGACCCCAACTCCATGAATGAGAATGGAAGGAACCCACTAAACAGGACAGACAATTAAACACAGGTTACAAAGGAGTAAACAACACCAGGTAAATATCATGACAAACATAAGTCAGCACATTTCAATTATAACCATCAATGTAAGTGGAATCAATTATCCAATTAAGAGAAATAGACTGGCACAGTGGATTAGGAAACAAGATCCAACAATATGCTGCATAAAAGAAATACACTTAACTCAAAAGGACATTCATAGGCTCAAAGTCAAAGGATGGAAAACAATACTACATACCCCAGCACATCAGAAAAAAGCAGGAGAAGCAATTCTATTCTCAGACAGTTTCAACTTCAAACCAAGAATGATCAAACGACACAAAGAAGACCACTATATATTGGCCAGGGGAAAAATTCAAGAACAGGAAGTAACACTCATAAATATCTATGCACCAAACACAGGAGCACCCAACTACGTAAGACAAATCTTAAGGGACATGGAAAACTTTATGTCTAAGAACACAATCGTAAAAGGAGACTTTAAGACACCCTTATCTCAAAAAGATAGGTCAACCAGACAAAAAGTTAGCAAGGAAGTATCAGAACTGAACCAGAGCTTGGAACAAATGGACCTGGTGGACATATTCAGAGTGTTCCACCCAACCACAGCTTAAAACACATTTTTTACAGCTGCACACGGGTCATTTTCCAAAATAGACCACATACTAGTCCAGAGGTCATGCCTAAGCATATGCAAGAAAATAAAAATTATCCCATGCATACTATCTAAACACAATGCAATGAAACTGGAAATAAATGACAAAAGAAACCAGAAAAACCCACTAAATTCATGGAAACTAAACAACACCCTACTCAGCAATCAATGGGTTGCAGAAAAAATTCACCAAGAAATTCAACAATATCTACAATTCAATGAAAATTCAAGTACAACTTACCACGAAGTTGAAAAGGAAACAGTCCTCCCAAAATCATTTCTGGAGGCAAGTATAATACTGATTCCAAAACCAGGGAAAGACACAACCAAAAAAGGAGAACTTCAGGCCAATCTCCCTCATGAACATAGATGCAAAAATACTCAGAAATATCCTGGCAAATAGAATACAGCATATCATCAAAAAGATCATACACCATGACCAGGTAGGATTCATCCCATGGATGCAAGGATGGTTCAATATTTGAAAATCTATAAATGTAATACACTATAGTAATAGACTGAAATCTAAAAACCACATGATCATCTCAATTGATGCAGAGAAAGCCTTTGACAAAGTCCAACACTCATTCATGTTCAAGGTCCTACAGAAAACTGGAATAGATGGACTCTATCTTAACTTGATAAAAGCCATCTATGACAACACAAAAGTAATATAATCCTAAATGAGGAAAAACTGAAATCCTTTACTCTTAAATCAGGTACAAGACAAAGAAGTCCTCTATCACCCCTCCTATTCAATATAGTATTGGAATCCTCAACAGCCATTAGAAAAGAGAGAGAAATAAAGGGAATAAGAATAGGTAGAGAGGAGTTAAATAATCACTATTTGCAGATGACATGGTACTTTACTTGAAGACCCCAAAAATTCCACCAAGAAACTACTAGAACTGATAGGGAAATTCAGTAGCATAGCAGGATACAAAATCAATACTCAAAAGTCAATAGAACTCCTCTACACAGATAACAAGCACAGTGAAAGGGAAACAACCTTTTACAATAGCACCGTGGAAAATAAAATACCTTGGGATTCCCTTAACCAAGGAAATCAAAAATCTTTTCATAAAAAATTACAACACCCTAAGAAAAGAGATTCTAGAGGACTTTAGAAAATGCAAAGGTATTCCATGCTCCTAGATAGGAAGAACCAATATCGTGAAGATGGTCATACTCCCAAAATTGCTGTACAGATTTAATGCAGTCCCTATCAAACTGCCACCAACATACCTCCCAGACATGGAGAAATCATTCCTAAAATTTATTTGGAACCACAAACGACCTAGAATAGCAAAGGCAATCTTGGCCAATAAAGACAAGGCAGGAAGTATCACACTTCCTGACTTGAAATTATACTAGAGAGCTACTGTGGTAAAATCAACATGGTATTGGCAACAAAATAGACCTGAAGATCAGTGGAATGGATTAGAAATTGCACAGGCATCTACAATCACACTCAGCCATCTGATCTTCGACAAAGTGGCTATACAAGCTCACTGGAAGAAAGATAGCCTTTTTCACAAATGGTGCTGGAAAACATGGCTTTCTACATGCTGAAACTAAAACTTGACCCAGTTCTATCACCATGCACTAAGTTAAAGTAAAAATGGATTAAAGATCTAAACTTTAAAACAGAAACACTCAATCTCCTGGAAGAGAAAGTAGGAGTAACTCTTGATGACATAGGGCCAGGTAGAGAATTCATGAATAAACATATTCGCATGGGAAGCACTTGAAAGAATCAACAACTGGGATCAACTCTTCTTAAGGAGCTTCTGCATGTCAAAAGAAATTGTCAATAGAGTGAAAAGACAACCCACAAATTTTGAAAAAATCCTAACTAATAAGCAATCAGACAGAGGTCTATTTTCTAGAATATATAAAGAACTAAGATATTACAGGGCCCTCAAATTTAAAGACCCAATTCAGAAATGGGCATCTGAGATGAATACACACTTCTCAGAGGACGAAATTAAAAAGCGAATAAATATATGAAAAAATACTAGCAACTACCATGTTGCTAGTCATCCGTGAAATGGAAATAAAAACAACACTGAGATACCATCTCACTCCAGAAAAAGTGGCTTTCATGAGGAAATCAATCTACAACAAATGTTGGAGAGGTTGTGGGGAAACGGGAACACTTCTCCACTGCTGGTGGGAATGTAGACTGGTACAACCATTATGGAGGTCAGTATGGAGACTCCTCAAAAGAGTAGGACTAGAAATCCCATTCAAGCCAGCTATCCCCCTTCTGGGAATTTTCCTGAAGAAACTGAAAATTTTGTATCATAGTTATATATGTGTACCTATGTTTATAGCAGCACAATGTGTGATAGCAAAATCTTGGAAACAACCAAGATGTCCATCACATGAGGAATGGTTGAAAAAGAAGTGGTATTTCTATATAATGCAGTATTACTCAGCTATTAAGAATGATAAACTTGAAGCATTTATATTGAAGTGGATGCCACTTGATCATATACTCATATGTGAAATAAACCAGACACACATGTAAATATCATATAGTCTCCCTAGTATAAGAATCAAAAAGCAGAAATACAAATGGAATCATACAACAACTAAAATCTGTTGAGTCCAATAAGGCAAAGTGAATGGCATATGCTGCAGAATACTAATCAGCTTTTCTTCCTGATGGTTAACAACCTAAATTCACACATCAAAGTTGGAGAAATAGAAGAGTCACAAGGCCAGCCAGCATTTTGGCCCTAGCCTTTCAAGGTCAATGAAGACTCAGGACATAGGAAAACCTGTACTGCAGCATCATGAAACTCAGTTGAGCTCCAAATTTTCTGAACAAGGAGATTATGGAGCCACAGAGGAAAGAGACTGAAGTTCTATAGTTTCTGGGGAGAGTCACATGGAGAGCAAACTTTCTCTCAAGCTCTCACTGAGAGCAAACTGGTCAAGCATTGACCGTAACTCATCCACATGGATGACACAGACAAAGGACCTATAAAATAAGGTACAGGACTACAAGATAAACCCTGAGGAGACTTCACTGACCTCTTAAGAAACATAAAATACATGTGTTGGTATATAAGTCTTGCTCTATCTAGGTCTTAACCATCCAGCAGAAAAGTATAAAAATGAAGTATACATCGAGGGGCCATAATAATAATTTGAGCTGTAAATGGCTGTGGTCGACATCTTCTTCAGATAACTCACTATTGTTGTTGAATGCTGGACTGTGTTTGATTGTGTTGTTGAGTTCAAGCACCTAATTTAGTTGAATGACAATGGAATGCCCATCTCTGACAGGTGTGGATAAAGGAAGGGGTATAAAAAGGACTTATCATGATGTGTGTGTATAGACGGTACAGTTGGGATAGATAATGCTATGCTTCTACATAATTCTGTGAGAGGCAAGATTTGCACTAATGGTGGTTGGACAAGATATTATGTCAGCTTCTAGTACTATGGACAAAAACTAGGAAAATAACAAGTTAGAATGTATTAATTATTGAATCTTTGATGTGATTCAGGTATAAAACGTAAGATACGCAAACAGGTACAGTCTCTTTATTTGATGATAAGAAACATATGGTATAATAATGTCTATAAGTATAATATCATGTATGTACCTTCTATGATACCAAAAGATTATGAAAACAGTTTGCAATGTATTACTTTATCAAATCCATCTTGTCAAGGTATCTTAAAACTGTCTCATTGATATTTGTACTTCAATAAAACAAAAATAAAACAAAGAAAGAAAGAAAGAAAGAAAGAAAGAAAGAAAGAAAGAAAGAAAGAAAGAAAGAAAGAAAGAAAGATGTGTACTAATAATGTTTGAGGGGGATGTCATGTCACCTTGTCTTAATACACATCTACAACATCATACCCGCAAAAGTATTGTGTGTGTGTGTGTGTGTGTCACTCACAAAATAAAGTATGCAAATGCTTGACCAGAGTGGAATATAATTAGCAGTTAACTTCAAGAAAATACCTACAAACCTGTATAACATATGGAGATTTTAAAATGAATTAGTAAATACTTCAAGCACTGAAGAAAAATTATAAGGTGAATGAAAATTAAAGTTGCAATTATGACAGTTTATTGTGCAACAAATTTTTTTGCTTGAAAAACAAAAGTAATTACAATTAATATCCTAAGCTTCTCCCAACCTCAAAGAAAGCAAACTAAAATTATTATTAAAAGGCAGTAGTAAAAAGGACAAAACTCAACGAAATGTAA
>PVKA01037973.1:0-20600 GCA_004027165.1 Ctenomys sociabilis | reverse complement strand
GAATACAAATATTCAGTTGAAATTATAGATTTAAATATGTAATAAAAATGAATATTGAAAATGTTAATTATATAAGATTGTGTGTCAATAAAATTAAAAGAAAGTAAAAAAAGTAGGAAAAAGAAAACAATAAGGTTGAAGTCTTAAATTCATGAAATAGAGAACAAATCCAGACAGATGAAGAGATATTCATTAGGAATTACACCCAGGGGCTGAGGCTCTGATCTGCCTATCTCTGTCCAACCGAAGCAGCAGAGAAGTCATTTGAGAGTATTTTGTAGAGCTGATCTCTATGCCATTTACAATCTGATTGCAAATATAGGGAAAATGGAAAGAGAAATGGCCATCTGAACTCAGTTGCTCTAATGTGTTTTCTGACAGGCAACATACTTAAAGGAAGAAAAGTTCATTTTGGTTAATGGTTTTAGAAGGTTTAGTGTTTCATGAGCTCAGAAAGGTGAAGGGGAGGCAGGGCCAAAAATAATTTGTACATGCCCAGGGAGCCACTGCCTCCAGCTGGACTTGCGTCCTAACAAGCCCATCCTGCCGTCCTTCACCTGGGATGAGTTCACTGAAGAGTGCACAGCCCGATGAGCTAGCTTCTCTGTAAAGCCTGCCTGGAAATCAAATCCTCAGAAAATCAGCCTTCTGGGGGGACACTTCATTCTTAAGTTTTAATACCAGGAAATCCCCAGATTAATTACTAAAAGACATGGCTTTTTAAATCATTTTATTCATTTATTGGTGTGGCTTGTATATACCAATATATAACAGAACAGATTGAGAATGTTACTGGTATATGGACCCTATTTTTCCAAATAAATCCACAGATTCAATGCAGTCCTAGTAAATCTACTCAAAGTGTTTTGAACAAAGTCAATAAGGTGATTTTAAAACTATTATGGAAATATGGAGTCAAGAATGGTGAATACAGTCTTAAAAATGTCAAACAATAGTTAAGAATTGGAACTACTAGATATAAAGATTTAAAACTATGACATTAAGGTGGTATATTAAGTCAATAAGCATATAGATAGAACAACAATACAGCAGAGTAAAGACTGGCTTTTAGTTCTGAAAAGACTGAGACGTAGTGAGCCGATATAGGTCCTAGTGGGCCGCAGACTCTCCCAGGGAGAGAAAGGACAGCAAGTCAGATTTCCAGTGTTCTTATGGAAAAACACTCTTCTTCCAAACACTAAGCATGCTTCATTTTATGGCTTTCCTTCCTGAAAGCCAAAGATGGCAACCTGAATGGCAAGTGCAGTGTGAAAGTACTCTTTTTGGTGAACTAGGGCACATTTTAAATGACTTTTTAGTGAACACACTAGCAAAATTATTGGTATTTCTGATGAGTTACACACATTATACAACCCTTTCATATGTTGAAAAGAAGAAAAATAGAAAATAGAATAAAGCAGTTTAAAATCAAGCTAATAGGAGAATAACAATAATGGATACATTGCATGCTGTCATCTTCATTGTAGTTACTCCAAGTACCAAATATCAGCATGAAATATTTTCCAAGCAATATTAGCCCTAATTTTTTCAATGAATTAAGTGAAATCAGCTTATAACTATCTTAACTAATATGTGTGTATGTGTGTTTCCCTTTTCTCTTCCTTCTCCTCATCAATTTCTCTTTTCCTTTGAACAGTTCCTTCCTACTTCACAATACCTAATGTAAATTGTGGATCTTATTTATCCATTCATCTTCTCATACTTATTTATGAATATTATAAATATGCTCTCAAGTCACATTCATTTGCCTACAAAACTCTTGAATTTATCCTTCTTTATGGCTGTATAGTATTTCATTATATATATCAAAACCTTTTTTTATCCATTCCTCAGTTGATGGGTTATACAACCATATTTTATTATGAAAATGTTAGTTAAAGTGTTCTTTGGCAGGCTCAGAATGCATTATGGGTATTTCAGTTATTTCTCATGGGAAAAATAGTCTTTATTTATAGCATTTAGTCTTTATAATTTGAGTTACAAACAGCCTTTGCAAACAAACTGATTTCATATGTCAATGTTCCACTGAAAGCCACTTTGTTCTTTAAGGGATATTATGAAAATCATACAATGACAGTAGATTTGAGATATCTTCATTTATTTAGAAAAATATTCTTTTCATTTAGGTATATAAATGCTTTTAAAAATCAGTAAGAAAAAGACAGACAATTTGATTTTTAAAATGGACAAAATATTTGAATAGTTATCTCAAAAACAGCCCATGTAAGAAGATATATGTGATAAAAGGTGCTCAGATATATTATGCATTTTTCATCGGTGAAAGGCAAGTCAAAACACACTTTGAGAAACTGTAACCATCTTAGAAAAATGGTGAAGATGCTTCAAAAATATATTTCAACTCTTGAAATAACATATTGGATCTGATCATTTCACAGAGCATCATAAGCATTTGTGAAAAAAAAAATCCTTGCAATGTCGGTTAAATCCGAACTTCTGTGTACTCTGTATCTACTAATTTCAGTTCTAGGTAGAACACACTGCTTTTAGTATTTGGCTTTCAGTACAGTGTTTTTAGTAGAAATTACTGCATATGTATACCAACATGGAAGAACATTTATGACCACATGCCTCAAAGTGGCCTATAGAAAATGACTCAAATACCATTAAAATTAGAATTGATAAATAAAGCATGATGAATTCATAGCAGAATATAGGATCAGGTTGAAAAATAATGAATTTCTGGATATGTGACAACAAAAATAAATCTCACCAGTGATGTTCAAAACAAAATCCACTATGAAAGTTCTTACTTCAGTCATTGGTGGTAATGAGAGGGAGTGAGGACTCTAACAGCATTACAGATATTGCTCTGGAGCTTAGTGACGCAGGTGTGATCACTTTAGAAAACTTTGTACAGCTGTACACTTCAGATCTGTGCACTGTAGGATACATATGTATGTTATGCTTCAATAAAACAGAAAAACTTGGGAAGTGCAGTTCTGAGCCTTGCCAAATAAATCCTTTTGGAAATAAACTTTACATTTTAAAAATGGGGATAATAAAAAAAGTTCCATATCTATTTCTTATATATTCTGTATGAAAGTATACATATGAAATCATTTCAAGAAATTCTGGTGATTTATAATTTAATAAATCATGTATCAAATAAATAAGTGTGTTTTAATTTCATCGTGGCAAAATAAATCAAAGCCCATATGTATGAAAGTCAGAGAGGACTCTCAAGAGAAACAGTAACTATGAAACGGCAACTCCATCAATTCGTGTGTTCCTTGAGATATTGCCTTAACAAATGAGAAATTATTTGCCCTGGAACTTTTAAGCCCTGCTAGTATAATTTGACTGTAGTTAAAGCCCATTGCTTCTTCAATTCTTATTAAAATGCTTTCTGGAAACAGATCTGCTTAGACAGTAGCCAAGTAGTATTCATGCATTTGTCACAATTATTTTAGGTGGTAAGGAAATATATCCTTGGTAATTTCTCATCCAGACTTATTGTTTTCCTAAAATGTCTTTATTCTTTTGTGTTTTGTTGAGTTTTCTTAAAATTATTGTTTTGAATTATTTTTCATGTTGTTAACCAATTGTCTTTCCTTTGGCTCCTTTAGTATGTAGCATCTATGTGACTTGTCATCAATGCAAGCATCACCTGTGGTTGTCTCAGCGCTCTAAGTTGTGAGAGTTTGTGGGATTACTTTGCTAGTTACCATGCAGCTTTCTTAAGCAGGGAAGCTTCACCTACCTGTCTGGATCCACGCGTGTGACTGTGAGGAACAATTCCATCTCTGACTGTTCTGTGAGGCTGAGGCTGTGTGGGAAGGGTGAGCAGGCCCAGGACTGCACACTTCAGTCTGTCTGGCAGTTACAGAGGGGTGTCTGTGTCACTGCCCATGGGAGTTGGGCTGCACCAATTGCTTGCTTGCCCATGTTCGCAGGCTGTGTGTGCCTTCTCATAACCTCTGGGGGGTTGAGTTGTTCAAGTCAGGCTGTCCATCTACTTCCTCGGGTCAAAGGTTAGGTGATGGTGTTGTCTCAAAGCTTCCAGGGGCCTGGACAGGCCAAATTCTTCAAGATTGCTTCTGTGGCTATCGTCAAGTGTTAGGAGCCTGGGGATCCTGGAGGGCTAGGCAGTCTACACAGGTGTGTTTTGTGGCATAAGAAGGTGAATGGGATCACTCATCCACTTTTCAGAATCTGTGGAGGAGGGGGCACAATTTGCTTAGGAGGGGCTGCTACTAGGAACTGATGGACGTGGGCCAGCATGCCTGGCTGCTTCATAGGACCCCACGTGGACAACCCCTGGGTGACACTGTGCAGCAGAACACTAACTGAGCACCTGCTTTAGCACCACTCCACGTAAGTTCAGGGTTTGGAGGGTTGGAAACTTCTTCAGCAGCTAGCACTTTACGTGTATAATATCAATGAGCACTGCTGAAGACCTCTTATATTTCTCCACTTTGAAAAATATATCTTGGTTCAGGGCTGACCTTGACTGGAGAAATGGAGTGGTAAATGCTGTACACTAATTTTCTTTAAGAGTCCCTGTGCTCCATAGTGTCTTGGACACATCTCACAGCACTGTGGTGCTTCAGACATTCCAGTGGAATAGCACGCTACCATTCTTTGTTTTAGTTCTGCTTTGTGGAGAGATGCATGCCAGCACCTCTAGATGGCCATTTCCATGACTTAGAATAATTTTTGATGTTGGTTTGAACAGAAAATTCTGCATATCCAGAGAAATGTACAGAATCAAATTTCCTTTGAAAAATAGCATATTAAAATAGAAGGGAAATAAGCCAATATGAAGAGATTGTATACCACGGGAATCCAGCTATAATGGCATTCTGTAAAAGTTAAAGTATGGAGACAGGAAGACAGGAAAAAGATCATGGGCTGCCAGAGCCTTGGAGGAGAGAAGGACAAATGCACAGTGCACAAAGGACAGTGGAATAGTGAAAAATGTGGTGTCCCCACTATCATGGTGACAGCGAGCCATTATACATGTGTCCTGTCCTGTAGAAGGTACACTGTAGACTGAATGCTAGTGTAAACTGTACTGGCTGATAACAGTGTGTCCATGTAAGTTCTCCATCATAAGGAAAATTCTACTCTGCTGGGCAGTGAGGGGGCACCTCTTGTGGGGGAAGGGAATACAAGGTATGTGCTCCAAAGTGCTATAAAAAGTAGCCTTTTCACAAAACAGAAGTGAAAGTTTTCATTCCTTTTAAAATTGGGAGAAAAAGTACTAGAAATTTTGTGAAATTTATGACCACTGAAGAGCTACTGTATTTTGGTGAAATACATAGTAAAAGATGCAGACATGATATTCTGTCCACAAACACTATTAGAACAAATCTTTTTATTCATTGAATTAAGAGAAAGTAGCTGTATATTGGTCAAACTAAGAGTAAATTTAATTTGATTTTGAGTACTTCACTGGGAAGCTAATAGTCATTTTTTTAAATTATACTTCATACAAATTTGAATAATCACAATACTTCCCGAAGTAGGCACAAATGTATTGACTTTGGCAGAGAGAGAGCTTCCAGTTTCTTGTTACTTTAGAACAAGGGCTCAGTTGAAACAATTTAACTTATAAATCACAAGTTTTCTGTGTTCCATAGGTTCTCTCTGAAGGATTACTTTAAAATCAGATTTTTCCAGTGAAGTTTAACTTGACAGTCAAGGAAAGAAAACCCATCAATATTATAAAACGAGGTACCAGTTAAAAATATTTTGTTATAGACTTCTTTATGGACAATAAACATGAGGTAGAAATAACTCTTTCCAATAAGTTAGTTGATTAGTTGAAATTACAAAATCCTTTGAAGTTAAAAAAAAACCTTCAGCTATTTGGGAATCTCTTTATGATATTTATTTTCAAGATGTGATCAAATAAAATGCTGGTGTTATTATCTGAATTTTCAACTTCATATGTTAATTTTAGAAATATCTAAAAATGAGGCTTTTAATAGTTCATCTTTGAAGGGGCCGGGGAAATGGCTCAGTGCAAAAAGCACTTACTTGGCAAGTGCAAAGGCTTGAGTTTACTCCTCAGTTCACTAAAAAAAAAAAAAAAAATCTTTGATTAAGAAAGAAAAAGGGCAAATATTTAAAATTATTCTCACTTATTAAATGTGTTTTTAAAAATTACATAATTATTGTGTGAATATGCATGAGTGGCTACATTTCTTGTTTTTTAATTTATTTTTTATTTTATTGAAGTACAAATATCAATCAGACAGTTTTAAGACACCTTTAACAAGATAGATTTGATAACCCAGAGCGCAAAGATGGGAAGAAATCATAAAGATTAGAGCAGAAATTAATTCAATTGAGATGAAAAAATCAGTTCAAAGAATCCACAAATCAAAAACTTGGTTCTTTGAAAAAAATAAATGAAGTTGATAAGCCTTTTGCCAACCTCATCAAAAAGAGGCAAAAGAAAATTCAAGTACAAGCGATAAGGAATGAAAAGGGTGAAATCAACACAGACCCAGTGGAAATTCAGAAGATTATCAATAGTTACTTCGAGAACCTTTATGCTCACAGAATAGAAGACATAGAAGAAATGGACATATTCCTCAAAAGGTACAAATTACCAAAACTGAATCAAGAAGATATAACAACTCTCAATAAGCCAATTATAGCCAACGAAATACGAAACATAATAAAAAGCCTACCGACGAAGAAAAGTCCAGGTCCTGATGGATTCACAGCTGAATTCTACAAGAAATTTATAGAAGATATAAACCCCACACTCCACAAACTCTTCCATGAAGTTGAAAAGGAAAAAGTCCTCCCAAAATCATTTCTAGAGGCAAGTATAATACTGATTCCAAAATCAGGGAAAGACACAACCAAAAAGGAGAACTACAGGCCAATCTCCCTCATGAACATAGATGCAAAAATACTCAACAAACTCCTGGCAAATAGAAGATCATACACCATGACCAGGTAGGATTGATCCCAGGGATGCAAGGATGGATCAATATTTGAAAATCTATAAATGTAATACACTATAAAAACCACAAGATCATCTCAATTGATGCAGAGAAAGGCTTTGACAAAGTCCAATGCTCATTCATGTTCAAGGTCCTACAGAAAATTGGAATAGATGGACTCTATCTTAACTTGATAAAAGCCATCTATGACAACCCAAAAGCTCATATTATCCTAAATGGGGAAAACCTGAAATCTTTTACTCTCAAATCAGGTACAAGACAAGGATGTCCTCTATTACCCCTCCTATTCAATATAGTCTTGGAATCCTTAGCAACAGCCATTAGAAAAGAGGGAGAAATAAAGGGAATAAGAATAGGTAAAGAAGAAGTTAAATTATCACTATTTGCAGATGACATGATACTTTATTTGGAAGACACAAAAAATTCCATCAAGAAACTACTAGAACTGATAGGGAAATTCAGTAGCATAGCAGGATACAAAATCAATACTCAAAAGTCAATAGCATTCCTCTACACAGATAGCAAGCACACTGAAAGGGAAACAATAGAAACAATACCTTTTATAATAGCACCGCGGAAAATGAAATACCTTGGTATTCACTTAACCAAGAAAGTCACAGATCTTTTCACGGAAAATTACAACACCCTAGGAAAAGAGATTATAGATGATTTCACAAAATGGAAAGATATTCCATGCTTCTGGATAGGAAGAACCAACATCGTGAAGATGGCCATACTCCCAAAATTGCTGTACAGATTTAATGCAGTCCCTATCAAACTGCCACCAACATACCTCCCAGATATAGAGAAATCAATCCTAAAATGTATTTGGAACCACAAACGACCTAGAATAGCAAAGGCAATCTTGGCCAATAAAGACAAGTCAGGAGGCATCACAATTCCCGATTTGAAATTATACTACAAAGTGGCTACATTTCTACTAGGTTGAAGGAATGAGAGGCAGGGAGAAACAGGAGACCTACCCATTAACTACTCTTCCTTGGTTAGGAATGCTCTTCTAAAGCTGAAGAACATTGCAGCATGTGTGTCTCCCTGTGCTTTTTCTATTTTTCCTCATAATGTTTGAAGAACACTTTTTTTTGGTATCTTTAATGCAATCATTATGAATTATATATGAACAAGAATATTTTCTCTGTGATACCAAATTTCATATAAGTGCATCCATAATTTGGTGCTAAAGGTTTTCTACATACTATGTCCACCATAGAACTTTTCCAAATTGAATCAGCAAGTTTTATATTCCTTTTAAAAAAAATAATTTTATTGAGAAACAAATAGCAATGAGACAGTTTCAAAACTGAGTAGCACTATTTCAATAATTAATACATTGCTTATTGTTGTCTTTTTATTGGTTATTCATAGTAAAAGATTCAGACATGATATCCTGTCCACAAACAGTATTAGAACAAATGTTTTTATTCATTGAATTAAGAGAAAGTAGCTGTATATATATCCTAACTATTTTGACTATATAAAAACAAAATGGTCCTTCATTTGTATCCCATGTTTTGTTTAGTTTTATCAGAGAAGGGTATACCATTGTCATTTAAATACCATAGGTGCATGCATTCAGCAAAAATATTCCAATATAGTCCAGTAGTCAATAATAGTAGTGGGTTTTCTAAGACTGGCAATTTCAGAAGTTGTTGACTTGAGCCTTTTACTGCTCAGAATATTAATATTGCTTTACCTTTCATACTTCAGTTTTATACTTTTCTGCTGGATGGTTAAGACCAAGATAAAGCAAGAACTATATAATAAGAAATGTAACTTTTGTATCTGACAAAGTCAGTGAAAATCCCAAAGGATTTATCTTGAAATCCTGAAGTTTGTAGACCCTTTGTCAGTGTCATCCATTTGGATGAATCACGGCCATTGCTTGACCAATTTGCTTTCGATGAAAGATTGAGAGAATGTTTCCCTCCAGGTGACTCTCCTTAGGCACAGTCTACATCGTCGTTCACTTTTCTCTATGGCCCTATAATCTCCTTGATCAGAAAATTTGGGACACAACTGAGTTATATGATGTTACAGTATAGGTTCTTCTATGTCCTGAGTCCTCATTGACCTTGAAAATATAGGGCAAAAATATTGGCTGTCCTTGCAGCCCTTCTTTTTCTCTAATTTTTGGTCTGCAAACTTAGGTTGTTAACCCTCTAGAAAAGAATCTTATTTTTATTATCCTACAACATAAGCAGTTGAGCTTAACATCACTATCAGTTTGAATATCAAACATCTTAGACATAACATGAAACAGGCATTTTCCATCAAGTATTACTATGTTAAATTTTTAGTCCCTACAGAATATGAAAAAATTAAAAAAACATAGGAATAAACCATTACATATTTTTACACAGAAGTTTATAAATCTGACCACATACAGCATAATAGTAGGACAGTACTATGGCATTTTTTTCTTGTCTCTTGTTTTCATTTATTATTTTTTTTTAAAGCAAACATATACTTGAGGGGCAGTGTGGCAGTAACTGATATGACATGATAATCAGTATGTATTTAGAAGGCCAGAATGACAGGTATTCCAAACATGACCCTAGTAATGCACATTATTTTCAGTATAGTTGCTTAGTTCACAAGTATCAGCATATTTAGTTAATTAGGGTGAAAATCCTATGAATTATCTGCTAGTTTCTAAAACCTGCTGAAGATTCTCAGGATCATTGCCTTAGCCATCTTGTGCATATAAATGTATGGCTTTCGGGCCAGGATAATTTGGCACTTTGTAGTCAGGGTGGAACCTGTCACTGGTTGTCACCCTTTTTCTAGTACTTACAATTCTAAGTGTGTAAATATCTCCTCTCCCATTAAAAATGTAAGTATTTGCATTGGGCTATTGTAATAATTTTTTAAAAAGTGAAATTTTGTTGCTTCCCAGAAACTCAGTTTTAGTATTATCTGCTGGCAAATGAAATGAAGCCTTTCTCTCCAAATGTGAACTGATTAAACTTTTTCTCCAATATAACTATATCTTTACAAAACCATCTTTGTAATTAGTGTTTTTTAAAATAATTTTATTGAGAAACAAGTATCAATGAGACAGTTTGAAAACTGATTAGTAGGATAGCTTCAATAATTAATACATTGCATATTGTTGTCTTCTCAGTGTTTATTCATAGTACAAGATGTAGATATAATATCCTGTACACAAATTATGTTAGCTATTTTGTTATAAAACTCCGTATGTTTCTGTAATAACCTATGTAACTCTGTTTTGTATCCAGACTCCACCGTGTTGTCATATGATTCCATAAGTTTCTGCCACAACTGTTAATCATTAAATATATAACTCCATTTAGTATCCAGCCATCATGGTGCTGTCATATAACTCAGTAAGTCAGCATTGTGATGTTATGTAGCTCAGTAAGTTTCCATGATAACTATTCATTATTAAGTTGCCAAACCACACATATGTCTACTCTATGATTAAGCTGTGATTAACACAAATTGCAATTGCTTGTTCTAAAATTGTACCTACCTGCTACAAAAATGTAACCCTTTGTTCTTTAGATTACTATGATTGATTCCGGACCCCCTGCTTGACTTCTCTCGTGCCCAGGCTGACCACTCACTTTATGGTTTAATGTTGTAACCTGCCCAAAGTGACTCCATCTTTGCCCTAGTTATGACCTCCTCTAGCTTTCCCACAAGCAGTGTTCCTGTTCTGTATGTGCCAGCTCCCCACCTGTACCCTCCCTTAACGAATATCTGTGTTACTATGTACCAAATATGGTCAGAAGCAGAAAATTTTGACCCTGCCAAGTTCCCTATCCTAGGTAACTGACCCACACCCTGCTTTGTGGCTTTTGAGCTTAAATACCCCTAACTGCCTTGCCCTGGTGCGCCTCTTTGCAACCTTGCAGAGAATCCACCGCTGGGTACCAGCTAAAATAAAGCACTATTTTCTTTTTGGAAAAAAAAGAACAAATCACTAGAAAAATATCAAGGTTGAATCTTTGATGTAATTCAAGTATAAAAAATAAGATACGCAAACAGCTACACTATTTACTGATAAGAGACATACAGTGTAATAATGTCTGTAAGTATAATGTCATGTACACACCTTCTATGATACCAAAACATTATGAAATGTGTTAATTTATCAAATCCATCTTGTCAAGGTATCTTAAAACTGTCTCATTGATATTTGTACTTCAATAAAACAAAAATTAAAAAAAATAAAAAGAACAAATCTTTCTATTCATTGATTAAGAGGATGTAGCTGTATATCTACCCAAACTATTTTGAATATACAGATAAAAAAATGGTTGTTCACTTTTATCCCCTTTTTTGTTTAGTTTTGTCAGAGAAGGGTATTGTATTATCATTTGAATATTACAGATGTGTGAATTCAACAAAGTATTTCACTATATTCCAGTAGTCCATGACAGTAGTGGGATTTCTGTAAGACTAACAATGTCCAAAGTTGTTGACTTGAGCCTTTTACAGCTCAGCATATTAATATACCTTTAGTTTTAAGACTTCATTTTTATACTTTTCTGCTGGATGGTTAAGACCAATATAAAGCAAGATCTATATAATAAAAAATGTAACATTTGAATCTGATAAGGTCAATGAAATCCCCTCAGGATTTATTTGGAAACCTAGTACTGCAGTTTGAAGATCCTTTGTCAGTGCCATCCATGTGGATGAGTCACAGTCATTGCTTGCCATCTCTTCATTGTCTAATCCTTAAATTCTCACTTTCCTTTTGATTGTGTTATACCTTTCTATTTTTATTTGTTCTTTTGACTTTTTATATTGGGGAGACTATATGATATTTACACAAGTGCATCTGCTATATTTCACTTATGAATATATCTTCAAGTGGCATCCAATTAAATATAAAGGCTTTGAGTTTATCATTCTTTAAAGCTGAGGAATACTCCATTGTATAAAAACACCACACCTTTTTCATCCATTCCTCAGATGACAGGCAATTTCATTGTTTCTAAGATTTGGCTATCACAAATTGTGCTGCTATAAACATAGGTACACATATATCACTATAGTTTGAGGCTTTCAGATACTCTGGGAAAATTCACAGTACGATGATAGCTGGTTTGAATGAGATTTCCAGTCCTAGTTTTCTTAGGGGTCTCAACACTGATTTCCAAAATGGTTGCACCAGTCTGTATTCCCACCAGCAGCAGAGAAGTATACCCTTTTCCTTACAGCCTCTCCAAAATTTTTTGTAGGTTGATTTCTTTATGGTAGCCATTCATTGTGAGATGGTATCTCAGTATTGTTTTAATGTGCATTTCACAGATGGCTATTGATATGGAGTATTGTTTCATATATTTATGCACTTCCTCAAATCCATCCTCTGAGAAGTTGTGTGTTCATCTCGGATGACCATTTCTGGATTTGGTCTTTAAATTTTGGGGCCCTAATGTTTTTAGTTCTTCATAAATTCTAGAGAGCAGATCATTGTCTGAGTGCTTATCAGTCATGATTTTTTCGAAATTTGTGGGTTGTCTTTTCACTTTGTTGGTAATTTCTTTTAATGAGCATAAAATTCTCAATAAGAAGAGGTACCATTGTTAACTCTTTCACATATTGCCAGGGCAATTTGATTTTTGTTCATGAACTCTTTGTCTACCCCTATGTCTTCAAGAGTTCCTCTTACCATTTGTTAAAAAGGCTATCTTTCTTCCAGTAAGAAGATCTTTGTTCAAGATCAAGTGGTTGAGTGTGTTCTAGAGGCTTCTGCATCTTCTAATCTATTTCACTGATGCTCAGGTGTATTTCGTGGCTAGTACCATGTTGTTTTCTTTTTTTTTTTTTATCACAGTAGCTTTGTAGTATAATTTCAAGTAAGGAATTGTAATGCCTCTTGCCTTGTCTTTGTTGCCCAGGATTTCCTTTGCTATTCCAAGTCTTTTCTGGTTCCAAAGAATTTTAGGAATGATTTCTCTAGGTCTGGGTGGTATGCTGGTGGTAGTTTCATAGGGATTGCATGAAATCTGTAGGGAAATTTTGGGAGTAAGGCCACCTTCACAGTGTTCGTTCTTCCCATCCAGAAACAGAGAATATCTCTCCATTTTCTGAAATCCTCTATAATCTGTTTTCTTAGGGTATTGTAATTTTCTGTGAAAAGATCTTTGACTTCTTTAGTTAGATGAATTCCAAGCTATTTCATTTTCTGCGTTGCTATTGCAAGAGGTTTTATTTCTCTAATATCCTTCTCAGTGTGTTTGTTATCTGTGTAGAGCAATGCTATTGAATTTTGAGTAATGACTTTGTATCCTGCTATGCTGCTGAATTAATTCAGCAGTGTATCAATTCTAGTAGCTTCTTGGTGGAGTTTTTTGGTTCTTTCAAGTAAAGTATCATGTCATCTGCAAATAATGATTGTTTAGCTTCTTTGTTGCCATTCTTATTCTTTTTGTTTCTCTCTCTTGTCTAATGGCTCTAGCTAATGATTCCAGAACTATTTTGAATAGGAGTAGTGATAGAGTACATCCTTGTTTTGTACCAGATGTGGGTAAAAGATTTCAGTTTTTCCCCATTTAGAATTTTGTTAACCATTGAGTTGTAATTGATGGCTTTTATCAGATTGAAGTAGAAGTCATATATTCCAATTTTCTGTAGGAATTTGAACATTAATGAGTGTTGAACTTTGTCAAAAGCCTTTTCTGTATCAACTAAATGATTATGTGGTTTTAGATTTCCCTTCATTGATATAGCGCATTACATTTATAGGTTTGCGATACTGAACCATCCTTGAACCCCTGGGATGAATCCTACCTGGTCATGCTGTATAATCTTCTTGATGATTTTCTGTACTCTATTTGCTAGGATTTTATTGACTAATTATGTATCTCTATTCAAGATGGAGATTGGCCTGTAGTTCTCTTTTTTTGTTGTGCCTTTCCCTGTTTTTAAATCAGTATAATACTTGCCTCCAGGAATGATTTTGGGAAGATTGCCTCTTTTTCAATTTCATTGAAGAACTTGAGGAATATTTGGATTATGTCTTCTGTAAATTTCTTGTAGAATTCAACTCTGAATCCAGGAGGACCTGGACTTTTCTTTGTTGCTAGTTTTTTTTTTTTATTATTATATTTTGTATTTCATTGGCTGTTATTGGGTTGTTGTGAGGCATAATATCTTTTTGATTTAATTTTGTAAATTTGTATCTTTCTAGGAAATAAGGGGGTGTTAAGGTCTTCTGTTAATATCGTGGTATTGGATGTTCAATTTTTCATGTTTATTAAGATTTGTCTTACATACTTGGGTGCTTGTGTGTTTGCTGCATACATATTTATGAGTGTTATCTCTTCCTCTTGAATTTTTCCCCTAACCAATATATAGTGGCCTTCTTTATTTCATTTGATCATTCTTGGTTTGTAGTTTAGACTGTCTGAGAACAGGTGCTGGGGCATATAGTATTGTTTTCCATCCTTTGGTTTTCAGCCTATGAATTTCTTTACTAATTAAGTGTGTTTCTTGCATACAGCATATTGTTGCATTTTGTTTCCTAATCCATTGTGCCAGTCTATTTCTTTTAATTGGTGAATTGAGTTCATTTACATTGAGATGTATTGACTTAAGATTGACATGTCATAAACCTGCTGTTGTTTACTCCTTTTTCTCCTGTTTAATTGTTTGTCAAATTTAGTTGGCTTTGTTGTCATGAAATTCTTTAGTTATTCGTTGTCATGAAAGTATTTCACTTATCCATCAAACTTGAAAGAGAATTTTGCAGGGTATAGTAGTCAGGGCTTGAGTTTGTTTTCTGTCTTTTCGGCATAATCAGGGATTGAACTCAGTCCCTTGTGCTTGCCAGGGAAACGCTGACTCCACTGAGCCAGCTCCTGGGCCCTGGAGTTTGTTTTCATAGAGGTCTTGAAGTACTCTTCTTCATGGTCTTCTTGCCTTCATGGTTTTTGATGATAAGTGTGCCATTATTCTGATGGGTTTTCATTTAAATATGATGTGTTTCTTGGCTCTAACCACTGTCTGTATATTGTTCATGTGCTGGATTCCTAGGATCCTGACTATTATACGTCTTGTTGTATTTTTAATTGTGTTGAAGTTATTCGAAATTCTGTGTGCTTTGGTTACTTGACTATCAGAATTTTTCCTCATATTTGTTAAGTTTTCTGCTGTTACTTTTGCCCATATTCTTTTTACATCATTTGTATTGCCTCCTTCTTTCTCATTGATGATTATTAGTCTGACATTGTTCATCTTTGCATCGTCTTGCAAACGTTGAATTATTTTTTCCTGCATGCTGGTTGTTTTTTTTAAAGAGATCTTTTCTTACCTTTTCACTAGCTGTGATGGTTTCTTCAAAATCTGAAACTCTATCTTCATTTTCACTCACATGATTTTGTAAGCTTGTGATTGAAATTTTACATTCCTGTATATGTCTTCGACTCTGCTTCACGTGATCTATTTCTTTCCTGTATTGCTCATTTAAGGAATTCATCATTTTTCTAATTTCTTCTATTTTTTTAAAGTCTGTTTCCTCTTGAGGAGCAGTTATTAATTCTTTTACTACAGAGATTATTTCTGATCTGAAATCTACCATAAGTTTCTCCATTTGATTCCTTACTTCAGATGTTATTAATTCAGAGATTTCTCTGTTTATTTCAGAGGTTATTTCTGACCTGAGTTCCCCTATATCCTTCTACTATTGTTTCTTTATTTCAGACATTATTGATTCATTGATTTCAGTTGTGTGATTCTCAATTTCTTCTGTTCTAGTGTCCTCTGTATTTGTTCTGGGTGGGTTTGTGGTCTGTGATTGCATTTGCTCCTTTTTGTCATTTTGTAGAGCCCTGTCCTCTGACCTTTGGTCTAGAGCTTTGGTGCATTTATAACCTTAGCACCTACTGATATTTGGGTGCAGAAATATCTACAAAGTTTGAATTCATCCAGTTGTGTCTGGTTTAGGTCTGGCTACTGTGCTCATCTCCTTCATGCTGCAGCCCTTAGGAGTGAATTTGTTCTGCCCCTCTGGCAAGATGTCCTACTCCTGGATTAGTTGAGTGGTTGTGGCCCCTACTGTCTCTGCAGGGACACCCCAGGTCTGTATGCTGGGCCTGGTGTGGGTCTGGAGAGCACCAGCTGGTGCAGCAGAGCAGGGAAGCTCTTTCACAGACTTTCAGAGCCTGAGCCTGGACTGGATCCAGAGGTGTGGAGGCATCAGAGAGCTCGTAAGAAAGTCTCACTCTCAGGGTAGGCCTGGTCTGGATCCAGGGAGGTCTAGTGGGTGAGGGGGGCATGGAACCTCTCCAACACACTTGCAAGGCCCGGGCTCGGGCTGGCTCTGGAGGAGTTGAGGAGTCTGGAGAGCGTGGCCTGGGCTGGATCAAGAGGGGTGTGTTTTCTATTCCTCTTGAAGGGCACTTATTTTATTTGTTTTGTATTTTAATGATTTTTTTTTTACTTGTCTTATATCTCACATCCTGATGACTCTGGGAGAGGATTGTCAGGGAGTGCGATAAACGTCTGAGGGGAAGAATGGGCAGGGAGATGCAGGGAAGATATTATCAATGCGTGATATATTTATACCCATTAATTTTTACAGTTAACATGCATTACTGTAAAAAGAGTTATATATGCAAAACATAAAGACTCTTTATTCCAGAAATGAGATTATAACTTCCTAGAACACAGTCTTTCTGTTACTTTTTCCTCTGTACCCTCTAGGATGCAGCCCTGCCTTTGAGGCCCCTCGAGGAAGTCCTAGCTCCAAGTGTGTTCTCAGTTCACAGCAGAAACTTGATCATAAATTGGTATGTAGAAATCTGGTGAGTAGATTATCTGGCTGTCCCGCCAAAGTCTGCCTTCCCCATTGTCTAAAATGCTTCTGATTAAGACAACAACAACAACAAGTAAAACCAATATACTGTGAAAGTCAAAATGAAAGTATGGAAAAATAGAACTGAACAAGAAGCTGTGTTTAATGTTAAGTAGGTTAAGTGTAAAGGAAGCTTTTAAAACTTCTCAGAATTATGTTTTTAGAGATTGACAAAATTGCCTGTTTATTGGGTCTAATTTGACATCAGGGTTTATGGATTTCCTTTGCTTTATGTAGTATACTGCTATTGTCCCAGGCTCCTGCTCTGAAAATTCCCAGCTGTGAAATTTTAGACTTGCTTCTTTACCTCTTCCCCACTTATCTAAAAAGCAAACTAGAGAGACTACTGTGCATCTCAGAGGGTGACTTTAGGATTTAATGAGGTAACAAACATAAAGCATTTAGAATTGTATTTGGTATATATGAAGTGTTCTTTAAATATTGATTATTTTGTTGTTGTTCTCCTTTTTCATCATGTATCTAAGAAAGCCTCCAAAGTTGCTGGGATTAAAGGTGTATGCCAGCACTTGTTGTGATTTTTAAGTTAAAGTACAGAAGAAGGATAAATATAGTTTACTTAAGTGGCCAGGAAAACTAAGTAAAGACTAAAGAACATGTTGGATATGTTGGTCCACCTATGGGAAGACAGTTCTGATCTTAAAATGGAACACAAAAAATAGTAATGGTATCTTTCTCTTAACATAATTAGTTTGGTGAAATACCTGGATCAGGAGAAAAATAGTGGACCATTAGCCAAATGGACTGCTTCTTTGCTCCTAGTAGATTATGCTATAGAAAGTAATCTTCATTTAGTAAGTGGTATGTTTCAATGAATCTGCTGCCTTAGTGTTCAGTAAAAATAGAACAGACAGACTAACCTTGGCATTTCTCTTAGAACTGTACTTTAAATATTGACTTATACACTAAAACATTTAGTATATATTGTGACCCAGATTATGGGAAACTCTTCTTGCCAGCTCCCTATTAAGAGTTATAATTATACTGTAGTAGATACATATATGTTAGAAAGGATTTTTAATGAAGTTATTTTACCATTTGCTTAAGACATAATAATAGTTGCCTGTTTTGTTTCTCCAACCATTCCAGAGGAAGTCTCTTCTTGCATTATGTCCTATGTTCAAGGACTCCTGAAGGCCAACCTTAATATTGTTTCATTGGGGTGGGGTAGACAAAAAGTCTTGCTTACTGTCAGCTCACATGAAGAAGGCCTGGACATTGTTTTGCTCTATTGTTACATATATATTTTGCATGTGAGAATCTTGAAAATAATGAAAAATGTTACAATTACTTCTCTTATTTGGAGAAGAGAAATGTCTTTTTTGGATTTGACCTAAAAGAAAGAAGCCCCATAAGTAAAAGAGTACATTGTGGAGATTATGGAGATCTTATGATCTTCAAATGACATTGATTTATTCTTGGTTTAGAAGAAAAAATTGGCATGGTAGGAGTCAGCTCTGCACTCTGGCACCTCTGCAATGGCCAGCCACAGAAATCTCTACACTTTCCAGCTCGTCTGTTTGGAATCTGCATATTTTAGGAATTTGGAGAAGAATTATACACAGAATTTGAGGCCTTCAGTCCCTGGCTCTTTCCTTCCTAAATTCCCTTCTTCTTTTTCCAGCTGCTTTGATCTCTCAAATTCTGTCTTCTGATTCTTTACATAAATAAGTCTGTGGGTTTCTACTCAAATTTTAGCCACCTCACATGGCATAGACAGCCACCCTTTAAGCTAAAAGCTAATAACCAAATCCAGCAATGCATGGGAAACAAATAGATGAGAATAAATCATGTCTGTGAACACCAGTACGAAGCAACCTGAGAACTAAATTTTGAAATGATATTAGCAATCATATGCTAAAATACAAAGTGGGGGAAAACAGAAAATGCCTACTATTGAATTCATAAAGTATTTTTGAGAGCAGTGACATAGAAGAAAACATAGAAATATATACTATGGCAGTCAGTTGTTTAACTTTCTTTCAAGTAGTGCAGTTATTTTCCCCTGATTCACCTATATGCTTACTCTAATTGTAATAAAAAATGTGAGCTTTATTTTTTCACACGAAAATAGATGAATTGATTCTAAAATGTACATGTAAATGCAAATGTCATAGAAATAATATTAGCAATCATACCCTAAAATACAAAGTTGGGCGAAAAACAGTAAAATATGTAGAAAATGCCTACAATTAAATCCATAAAGTATTTTTGAAAGCAATGAGACAGAAGAAAAGGTAGAAATATATACCTACTGTCAGCTCATATTTAAACTCTTGGAAAATAACAGGTGGAGGACTGACATTGTCAGATTTTTACGGGTAAAAATTACAATAGCCTACATATTACAACAAAGAAAATAGGTCAGTGGCACAGGTTAGAGTTCAGAAATTACTTTGCATGCTATACTTTTAGTAAATGAATCAAATAATTCCATTGGGAAAGAGAAGTGCTTTTGCTACTGAAACAATGGGCTTTCCATAGGGAAATAGTCTCTTTTTTTTTTTTGGCAGAACCGGGGATTGAACTCAGGCCCTTGCACTTGCCAGGGAAGCACTTATTCCACTGAGCCATCTCTCCCGCCCGAAAATGGTCTTGACAAGTATTGCACAACATATGTGAAAGTTAGTTTTTGGTGAATCATGGGCCTTATGTGATAGCTAAACACAGAAAAGTCCTCATACAAAAACAGGAAAATGTATTTGCAATTCTTAGATAGACAAAGATCTTGTAACTAAGATAAGAAAATCAGAGATTAATTGGACTTCAGTTATATTAGATCTTCTGCTCATCATAGCTTGCCCTTCTGAAAATGAGTAAACAAGTGACACACTAATTGAAAATATTTAAAATGAAAACATTTGAGAGGCTTTGTAATCAGAATATTGACAGAATTGTAGCACTCAATGAAAACAAAGACAGCTATAGACAGAAAGTTGGAAGTGTGAAAACATGTTAATTTTGGATGATAAAAAGCAGTAAATACTTCAGATGGAGAATTACTCAGATAAAAAAAGATAAAACTTTTTTTTTCTGTATTTTAGGAAAGGCTCTACAGGGTATTCAGGGTCTCACTAATAGATCAGACTCATCGCGATCCACCTGTTTACAGTCTCCCAAGAGCTGTGATTACAGGAGTGCACCAACACAGCTAGCCTCAATTGTCATCTCAGTATGCCCCAGGGCTGGGCTGGCAGGACAGACCGAGGGATTGAACCCCTGGTCCCTACTCCTGCTTGCAGGTGCTCTCATCTGCTAAGCTATTTGGCTGGCCCAAGAAAGATAAACTTAAAGTATTATAAGTAAATGAATGCAACTAGAAACCATATTCATAAGTGAAAATATCAAGCTCATGTGTGTAAACACTGTATCGTCTCCCTAGTGGGAGAATTTTAAAAAGTAAGTGAAATCTGAAACATACAATAGATACTGTGAAAGGGAAATAAAGTATTCAAAGGGAAGGGACTACTGGGATGAAAGAAAGGAGAAAGGAAAGAAGGGAAAAGTATGTATGTGTGTACACAGGAGAGCATGGATAATTGTGCTGCTGATTTCTATTGATCTACTGAAAGGAAGAATAAATGCTTAATTTTTCTTTTTATAAATTTTTTGAACAAGTTTGTATGCTTATATTTGATAATTTGACCTAAGTTGAGGATAACAGTGTGCAATAGAACAAGCATTATTGATTTCTTATCATTTTGTTTACTGAAATTCTGTACCATTTCTTTCTTTCTTTCTTTCTTTCTTTCTTTCTTTCTTTCTTT
>PVKA01037972.1:0-20600 GCA_004027165.1 Ctenomys sociabilis | reverse complement strand
CAGTACAGCCTACTCAGTGAAGAAGATCATCCACTATCCTTTTGTGAGCCCAGAAGACCCAGCAAAGCCCAGGCATACCCACCTGGGGAACGACATGCCTGACACAGGAGGGCTGACCCTGGGAACCAGCAGAGGGGAACCAAGGGAGCTGCAGCAAAAAAGGAACTGAACACAACAGCTAGACCCAGGATAGGCATACCTGGAAAATCTCAAACTTAATAGACTGGCACCTGAATCTCATAACAAGCAAAGGTTATAGCTGCACCAAAGGTCAAAGATCAGTGCTATACAAAATGACAAAGGGAAGGAGAAAAATGCAATCCTAGACCTCGAGTCCATCAGGAAAGGCAGAGGACACTACCTCAGCTAAAACGAATGAACTAACACATACAGCAGCAAAGGAACAACAGCAGAAAGCTATAGAGGAAATAAAACGAGAAGTAATTCCCCAAATTAACAAAGAAATATTTAAATACATAGTATATGAAATAAAGAATGAATTCCAGAAACATTGGGTGGAAAAACTATGCTCACACAGAACAAGTGCAGAGAGCACTATTCCAACTGATATATATGAATTAACAGCATCTGAAGCAAAGCAACAACAGCAGAAAGATCATGAGGAACTCAAAGCAGAAATAAGTTCTGCAATCAAAAAAGAACTTTTTGAAGTCATAGGATCTGAAATACCGAAGCAAGTCCAGAAATATACAGAGGAAATCCAACTTGGAAGAAACACAGCAGAAAAAGAATTAATAACTACTTCTAAACAAGACAAGGATGAAAAAATTGAGGAGATCAGAAATATGTTGGATTACTTGAATGAGCAACACAGAAAAGAAATAGAACACAAGAAACACAGTCAAAGAGATACAGAATTAAAATAGCAATCTCAAGTCTACAAAAGTGTCTGAGTGAAAACGAAGACAGAGTTTCAGATCTTGAAGATGCTGGAGCAGCTAGTGAAAAGGTGAGAAAGGATCTCTTAAAAACAAATAGAATGCAGGAAAAAATAATCCATCACCTGCAGGATGACACCAGAATGAACATTGTGAGAAAAATTGGTATCAACGAGAATGAAGGAGTCAATACAAATGACATAAAAAGAATTTAGGGAGAAATAATTGCAGAAAACCTCCCAAATATGAGGAAACAATCCAACATTCAGGTCACCGAAGCATACAGAACACCAAATAACCTCAACACAAGTAGAAACACACCGAGACATATAATA
Organism: Ctenomys sociabilis; assembly: GCA_004027165.1. Classification (NCBI taxonomy): domain Eukaryota; kingdom Metazoa; phylum Chordata; class Mammalia; order Rodentia; family Ctenomyidae; genus Ctenomys; species Ctenomys sociabilis. The sequence continues at coordinate 19,366 of PVKA01037972.1, read as the reverse complement.
GTTAAGATCCCAGAAATCCAACACAAAAATAATATACTGAAAGCTGCTAGAGAGAAAACGTAGCTCACATTCAAAGGAAAACCAAACAGAATTACAGCCGACTTCTCTACACAAACAATGAAGGCAAGGAGAGCATGGAGCAGAGTTCTTCACGCACTACACAAAAACAAATTCCAGCCCAGATTACTACCCTGCAAAACTCTCTTTCAAGTTTCATGGAGAAGTGAAATACTTCCATGACAAAGAAAAACTAAAGGATTTCATGATGACAAAGCCATCCATTCACAGGCTGCTGAAAGAGGTTCTAGAGAGAGAACACAATGACCAGAACTACATGAAAGAGAAAGCAAGGAACCCACTAAACAGGACAGTCAATTAAATACAGGTTACAAAGGAGTAAACAATACCAGGTAAATATCATGACAAACATAAGTCAGCACATTTCAAATATAATCATCAATGTAAATGGACTCAATTCTCCAATTAAGGGAAATAGACTGGCACAGTGGATTAGGAATCAAAATCCAACAATATGCTGTATACAAGAAACACACTTACCACGAAAGGATATTCGTAGGCTCAAAGTCAAAGGATGGAAAACAATACAAAACTCCGCAGCACCTCAGAAAAATCAGGAGTAGCAACTCTGTTCTCAGACAGTCTCAACTTCAAACCAAGAATGATCAAACGACACAAAACAGGCCACTATATACTGGTCAGGGGAAAAATTTAAGAAGAAGAAATAACACTCATAAATATCTATGCACCAAACAAAGGAGCACTCAACTATGTAAGACAAATCTTAAGAGACATGAAAAACTTAATGTCTAAGAACAAAATCTTAACAGGAGATCTTAAAACACCCTTATTTCAAAAAGATAGGTCAACCAGAAAAAAGTTAGCAAGGAAGTAGCAGAACTGAACCAGGACTTGGAACAAATGGACCTGGTGGACATATACAGAGTGCTCCACCAAACCACAGCTGAATACACATTTTTTTTCAGCTGCACACGGGTCATTTTCCAAAATAGACCACATACTAGTACAGAGGTCATGCCTAAGTATATGCAAGAAAATAGAAATTATCCCATGCATACTATCTGACCACAATGCAAAGAAATTGGAAATAAAAGAAAGAACAAACCAGAAAAACCCGCTAAATTCATGGAAACTAATCAACACCGAACTCAGCAATCAATGAGTCGCAGAAGAAATTCAACAAGAAATTCAACAATATCTACAATTCAATGAAAATTCAAGTACAACTTACCGCAGTTGATGGGATGTGATGAAAGCAGTTCTTAGAGGAAAAATGATAGCTATAAACTCACACATTAGGAAAAAGGAAAGGGAACAAATTAGCACTTTAATGTTGCACCTCAGACAACTAGAAAAAGAAGAGCAAATAAAACCCAGAGCGTAAAAACGGGAAGAAATCATAAAGATTAGAGCAGAAATTAACTCAATTGAGATGAAAAAAACAGTTCAAAGAATCCACAAATCAAAAATTTGGTTGTTTAAAAACTAAATAAAATTGATAAGCCTCTTGCCAACCACATCAAAAAGAGGCAAAAGAAAATTCCAGTACAAGTGATAAGGAATGAAAAGGGTAAAATCACCACAGACCCAGTGGAAATTCAGAAGATTATCAATAGTTACTCGACAATCTTTATGCTCACAGAATAGAAGACACAGAAGAAATGAACAGAATCCTCGAAAGGTACAAATTACAAAAAGTGAATCAAGAAAATATTACAACTCTCAATAAGCCGATAAGAGCCAACAAAATACAAAACATAATAAAAAGCCTACCGACAAAGAAAAGTCCTGGTCCTGATGGATTCAAAGCTGAATTCTACAAGAAATTTATAGAAGATATAATCGCCACACTCCACAAACTCATCCATGAAGTTGAAAAGGAAAAAGTCCTCCCAAAATCATTTCTGGAGGCAAGTATAATACTCATTCCAAAACCAGGGAAAGACACAAACAAAAAGGAGAACTACAGGCCAATCTCCCTCATGAACATAGATGCAAAAATACTGAACAAAATCCTGGCAATTACAATACAGCAAATCATCAAGAAGATCATACACCACGACCAGGTAAGATTCATCCCAGGGATGCAAGGATGGTTCAATATTTGAAAATCGATAAACGTAATACACTATATTAATAGACTCAAATCTAAAAACCACGTGATCATCTCAATTGATGCAGAGAAAGCTTCTGACAAAGTCCAACACTCATTCATGTTCAAGGTCCTACGGAAAATTTGCATAGATGGACTCTATCTTAGCTTGATAAAAGCCATCTATGACAACCCAAAAGCTCATATAATCCTAAATGGGGAAAAACTGAAATCTTTTACTCTTAAATCATGTACAAGACAAGGATGTCCTCTATCACCCCTCCTATTCAATATAGTGTTGGAATCCTTAGCAACACCATTAGAAAAGAGGGAGAAATGAAGTGAATAAGAATAGGTAAAGAAGAAGATAAGTTATCACTATTTGCAGACGATATGATACTTTACTTGGAAGACCCAAAAATTGCACCAGGAAACTACTAGAACTAATAGGGAAATTCAGTAGCATGGCAGGATACAAAATCAATACGCAAAAGTCAATAGCATTCCTCTATACAGATAAGAAACACACTGAAAGGGAAACTAGAGAAACAATACCTTTCACAATAGCACCGCGGAAAATGAAATACCTTGGGATTCACTTAACCAAGGAATTCAAAGATCTTTTCACGGAAAATTACAACACCATAAGAAAGGAGGTTATAGAGGATTTCAGAAAAAGGAAAGATATTCCATGCTCCTGGATAGGAAGAAACAACATCGTGAAGATGGCCATACTCCCAAAATTTCTGTACAGATTTAATGCAATCCCTATCAAACTGCCACCAACATACATCCCAGATATAAAGAAATCAATCCTAAAATATATTTGGAACCACAAATGACCTAGAATAGCAAGGGCCATCTTGGCCAATAAAGACAAGGCAGGAGGCATCACAATTCCTGATTTGAAATTATACTACAAAGTCACTGTGATAAAATCAACATGGTATTGGCAACAAAATAGACCTGAGGATCAGTGGAATACATTAGAAGATGCAGAGGCATCTATGAAAACACTCAGCCATCTTATCTTTGACAAAGGGGCTACACAAGCTCACTGGAAGAAAGATAGCCTCTTTAACAAACGGTGCTGGAAAACATGGCTTTCTACATGCCAAAAACTAAAAATTGACCCAGCTCTATCACCATGCACTAAGTTAAAGTCAAAATGGTTTAAAGATCTAAACGTTAAAACAGAAACCCTCAATCTCCTGGAAAAGAAAGTAGGAGGAACTCTTAAAGACATAGAGGTAGGTAAAGAGTTCATGAACAAACACATATTCACATGGGAAGCTCTTGAAAAAATCAACAAATGGGATCAACTTTTCTTAAAGAGCTTCTGCATGTCAAATGAAATTGTCAACAGAGTGAAAAGACAATCCACAAACTTTGAAAACATCCTAACTAATAAGCAATCAGACAGGGGACTACTGTCTAGAATTTATAAAGAACTAAGATGTAACAGGGCCCTCAAATTTAAAAACCCAATTCAGAAATGGGCATCTGAGATGAATACACACTTCTCAGAGGACGAAATTAAAGAAGCGAACAAATATATGAAAAAAATGCTCCACATCGCTAGCCATTCGTGATATGCAAATAAAACCAACACCGAGATAGCATCTCACTCCAGAAAGAATGGGTATCATAAGGAAATCAACCAACAACAAATGTTGTAGAGGTTGTCGGAAAAGGGAACACTTCTACACTGCTGGTGGGAATGTAGAGTGGTACAACCATTGTGGAGGTCAGTGTGGAGACTCCTCAAAAGTGTAGGACTAGAAATCCCATTCAAGCTGGCTATCCCCCAACTGGGAATTTTCCCAAAGGATCTGGATACATTTTATCTTAGAGATGTATGTGTACCTATGTTTATAGCAGCGCAATGTGTGATACCAAAATCTTGGAAACAACCGAGATGTCCATCACATGAGGAATGGTTGAAAAGATGTGGTATTTCTATATAATGGAGTATTACTCAGCTATTAAGAATGATAAGTTTGAAGCATTTATACTGAGGTGGATGCCACTTGAACATATACTCATAAGTGAAGTAAACCAGACACACATGTGTAAATATTGTATAGTCTCCCTAGTATAACAAGCGAAAAGCAGAAATACAAAAGGAAACTTACAACAAGTAAAATCAATTGAGTCAGATAAGGCAAAGTTTATGGCATATGCTGTAGGATACTAATCAGCTTTTCTTCTGGTCGGTTAACAACCTAAGATCCCAAGTCAGAGTTGGAGAAATAGAAGAGCCACAAGGCCAGCCTACATTTTGGCCCTAGACTTTCAAGGTCAGCGAAGATTCAGGACATAGGAGAACCTGTACTGCATCATCATGAAACTCAGGTGAGCTCCAAATTTTCTGAACAAGGAGATTATGGAGCCACAGAGGAAAGAGATTGAAGTTCTAAAGTGTGTCTGGCGAGAGTCACAAAGAGCAATCTGGTCAAGCATTGGCTGGTACTCATCCACATGGATGACACAGACAAAGGAACTACAGAATAATGTACAGTACTACAAGATAAACCCTGAGAGGACTTCAATGACCACAGAGGAAATATAAAGTTCATGTGTTGGTATATAAGTCTTGATCTACCTAGGTCTTAACCATCCAGCAGAAAAGTATAAAAATGTAGTATACATCGTGACCTGAGCTGTAAATGGCTATGGTCGACAATTTCTTTGAACAACTCACTATGGTTGTAGAATGCTGGAATGTGTTGGATTGTGGTGTCACGTTCAAGCACCTAAGTTAGTTGAATGTCAATGGAGTGCACACTTTTGTCAGGTGTAGACAAAGGAAGGGGTGTAGAAAGAAAAAATCATGATGTGTGTGTGTATAGACAGTACAGTTGGGATAGATAATGCTGTGCTTCTACATAATTCTATGAGAGGCAAGATCTGCACTAATGGTGGTTGGACAGGATATTATGTCGGCTTTTAGTACTACGGTCATCCACTAGGTAAATAACTGTTGAATTTTTGATATAATTCAGGTATAAAAAATAAGATAAGTAAGCAGCTACACTCTTCATTCACTGATAAGAGATATCTGCTAAAATTATATCTGTAAATATAATATCATGTATGCACCTTGTACAATACCAAAACGTTATGAAAACAGTTTGCAATGCATTAATTTATCGAATCTGTATGGTTAAGGTGTCTTGAAACTGTCTGATTGACATGTGTATTTCAATAAAATAAAAATAAATGAAAAAAAATAGAAGGGGAAGGATAAAAATCAGTGAAGTTGAATATAGGACAAAATAAGTTACTGAGTCTCAGAAATGATTGCGGAATAGCAAACACAATTTAAAAGAGTTCTGTGGACATCAATAAACATACTGACATAAAAACAAATAAAAAACATTAAAAAAGAACTAAAGCTTGCTCCATTGTTTCCTATGACACCTCATCTCTGAATAGAATTTCAGGAGTATATAATTTTAAAAATTATAGAATTTCTTTTATAGGATGTAATTTATAGACCTGTGATCAAAGCATGGATTATGTAGCTGACATGTCTGACTTTGTTTCCTAGATCTGACTCTAGAAGCTTTTGGTTTAAGAAAATTACTTAACTTCCTCATAATTTAGATTTTTATGTACAAAATGGGAATAATGCTAAAGTATATTTCTTGGTGTTCTTGTGAGATTAAATCAGTCAGTATACGTGAATATCTTAGAATAATTCTTGAATCATGAGCTTTGTATAAACTTCTAACATGATCAAGACTAAGGAAACATATTAGGAGGAACAGATAGCTGAGATATGAATAGAAAATCACACTGGAAATTTGTTGAAAATACCAGGGGGAAGTTAGGCGAAGAAAAGCTAATAAAATACACTATTACCTGTTTTTAGTAAGATGTGCTGCTTCAGAAATTAACATTTGGGTGTTTTTTTTGTTTTTTTTTTTTTTTGCTTTTTAAATTTTATTTTCTTTTATTGAGATACAAATATCAAAGAGACATTTTCAAAGCTGATTAATATGAGAATTTCAATAATTAGTACTTTTTACATTGTTATTTTCCTAGTGGTTATGCATGGTACAGGAAGCAGACAGGGTCTCCTGTGCGAACGCTATTAGTACAAATCTTTCTTCTTGTAGAATTAAGCAAAAGTAGCTGCATATATTTCCTAACCATTCTGCATTTACAAATATAAAATGGTCCTTCCTTTGTTTGTTAATGAGTGATTCCTACATTTGATCAAAATATTGTCATTTGAAGCTATTGAAGACACTGAATTTACTAGTATAGCCAAGATAACATAGTAGTAGCTGACAAATACTTTTCTACCTATGATATATTTGGATTTTCTTGAGATTATAAGCTATAAAAAGCAGATATGCATACACACATGAACGTGGGACATCAAGGCAAATAAGAGCAACCTCCCAAGTCTCCCAACTCTACATAGGCAGATCAGTGAACTGCGAATGGAGTGGAAATTGGATACCAAGTAACAGGACTCTATAAAAAGGTTATTAAAATGATAAGTAGATATGCCCCAAGAGAAAAAAAAAAACATAAAATTATGATGGCATTCACCCAAAGTGGATGCAAGAGAAATAAGCAAAAAATGGAGGTGTTGACCACATTGATTCAAAATATGAATGAAAAATTCACTAAAGATATAAAATCCTCAAAAAGATATCAGACAAATGCTTGAAATAAAAAATATGTATAGAGCAGAATTCATAAACTGCAGAAATGATCTATATGAAGACAGAGTTCTGAAATTGGAAATAAAATGATAAGTTAGGAGAAAAAATTCAGAGAATCCACAGTAAAAAAAAAGAAAAATAATGACAACAACAAAAAGTATCTCCCAGCAGCTACTAGACCACGCTAATGAGGACAACATAAAGGAGTCACAGAGAAGCTAGGAGGTAACACAGATGGAATTATTCATGTGTTTACAGACAACTCAGCAGGAAATTTTCCAAATATGAGAAAAAAATCAATATACAAGTAAGCGAGGTGACCAAAGAACAATAAAAAACTACCAAGACATAACCTTATTAAATAAAGAGATATACAACAAAATAACAGGAATGTTAAAAGAAGTCAGATAAAGAAGGACATTCATATGAAGGTTAAGCCATTAGTACTATAGCACACTTCTTAGCACAAACATTAAAGGCCTGAAGAGATTGAAGTATATGAAGCCCTAAAAGCAAATAACTTCCTTCCCCAATTAGTATACCAATCTAAGCTTTCCTTCCAAATAAATGGAGAAATAAAGACAATCCATGAAAAGGCCAGCTCAAGAGATACATAACTATGAAATTTGTACTCCTGATATTACTCAAGAATATCCTAGACATATATGATGAAACCAATAAAGAAAAATCAAGATAAAATAAAAATGCTAAGCCAGATCAATGGTTAAACAAACAAATAAACAAAAAAAATGAGAGAACAAAAACAAAGGAGCCACCAAAAGACAAAGAGTGTCTTTGATAGTAAATAATCAATACATCTTAGTAATATCTGCCAATATTTTTTTCTTTTTAAAACTTTTTGGGGGGGCAGCTCAGCTCACCCTTGGGACTGGACTGGTATAACATGTGATGCTAGAGATTGAGGCGAGCCCCGCACACTTGCCTAACCTTCCCTAAGCAGGCATTTTAGCCACTTAGCTATCTCACCAGCCCAATATTTCTCAATCTTAACATTAATTCTCCAACTAAAGGATGCAAATTGATAAGCCATCCCTAAACTCACAATACAGCAGTCTTTTGCATTAAAGGAACACATTTAATAAAAAAAAAGATATTACTAGACTAAAAATTAAAGGATGGTAATGAAGATTTTGTGCAGCAGGATCCCAAAAACAAGAAGAAGCAGCAATTCTGTCAGACATAGTAAACTTCAAGCTAAAACTGATTAGAAGAGACAAATAATGTCACTACATTCTAGTCAAGGAAACAGTTGAAAAAAGAAATAGCATTGATAATTATATATGAACCAAAATATGACAACACCTGTCTTTGTCAGATAAAAAAATGCTGAAAATAAACATCAAATAAACATTAACATATTCATGGTAGGTGATTTTCATGCCCTACTTTTGCAAAGAGATAGATAAAATAAGCACAAAAACAATACAGAAATATCAGAACTGAACCACACGCTTGAATACATAGATTTAGTAAATACAGAGTATTTTTCCCCTCTAAAACAGAGTATAGATTATTTTCAACAGCATATGGTACATTTTTCAAAATACATCACTTGATAGTCCACATTTCCAGCTTAAATAATTATAAAAGAATTGAAATCACCTCATGCATACCACTAGGCTGTGATAGTAAAAATCAATGACAGAAGAAACAAGTTTTTGAAATGAGAAAAGCTCCTAGAAAATTAATGACATTCTTCTAAACAGCAAATATGTCACCGAAGAAATCAAAGAAGACATTAAAATTTAAGATAACAGAAAAATTGGACAAAATCTTAAATAGGTTGTTAATAAAAGAAAAATCAATTATCCAATGAAAATATGTTATAAAAAGCTATTTCCCTAGCAACTAATAAGATAATAATTTTTTTCATATTTTCATTGGCTAATTGATTATTTATCTTTTGTTAAGTGCCTGTTTATGCTTTTGTTCTTTTTTTCTGTTATCTATTTCTTTATAATTAATTTGTAAAAATTCTTCATACAAGTCAGCTCACTAGTATGTATTATGAGTCTATTTTCCTATTAAGGCTCAAAATTTTATATTTTTAGCATAATGATCAAAAGTTCCTAATTTTAATATTGTTAAATTCATCAATCTTGTTTTTAAAAATTTAGAGTAATTGTTTTTTTTTTTTTTATTTAAATCTGTTTGTTTCCAGGACTTCTGAAAGATATACTTCTATATTTTTAAAATGTATTAATTTATTGTTTCATATTTAGAGCACTTATCCTTTTTAAAAAAAATCAGGAATAGAACTCAAGACTTCGAGTTTGCTAAACAGATGCTATTCTGCTGAACTATATCCATTGCCCTATAGCACATCTCTGAGCAGTTGCCCTTTTTGAATAGAACTGCACTTGTTTATATGTATAAGAATAATATATTTTTTCATAAGTAATTATGAACATAACTATTCTTTCCCATTTTTATAGGGATACTATGTATGCTATAAATTATGCAGACTATAAGAAAGAGCTATGTTCCATCTCTATTCTATTTCCTTTGTTTATGATTTTACTTTTGTGTCTGAAATACTTAATAAGTATATATCATAATGTTTCTAAAGTCACTATGTATGCAAATCACTTTTATTCCAAGGCAATGGAGAAAAGACATCTTTAATTGCATGAAAATCAAGGGGTTTTGAGTGGAATTATATTGAAAATGACTATTTGAAATTCATTCTAGTGGTAGTGATTTAGTGGTAACAACAACTTAATTTTCAATTCATCATATATATTTTTACTGGAACCATTGAAATTTATAGATCAGAGCTGTACAAATTTGATGACAGTGGAAAATAGTTATGTAGTTCTTATTTTCAAATGGAAAGGCTTTTGTGTTTTAGAATTAAGTATGAAGTTTGTTTCAATGAAGTTTAGATAACTATATTGATTGAAGTAAGAAACTGCCCTTCCTTTTCTAACTGGTTGACTTTATTTTATTCTTTGAGAAATGTTCAATTGTACTAAACATTTTTTATTTTTTAAGATAATCACAAAATAAACTTTCATCTATCCAATTCCTAAATAAAACTTTTTTAGGAATTTATATCTATGCTCATGACCAAAATTAGTGTCTTATTTTAATTGTTAATACAATCTTTGTTTTGTTTTATTTTGTTTTGTTGTCAAGGTAATAAAAAGAGAGACTGAAAATGTGTCCTATTTTCTATTTCATTAGAATTTTTAATCTGATTGAAATTATTTCTTTCTAAAATGTGTTAGAGCTTTCATTACTCAAACTCTCTTGTTCTGTAGTTTTCTTTACAGAAGAATTCTATAATTTCCATTTATATATTAAATTACTATGGCACAAACATAAAACAAATTAAACAAATAAATTCTAAAATATTTCTCAAAAAGTAAGATAGATGGTAAATCTTTATGAGTGTGATTGATAACTTTACTGTTTCAGCAATTTGCATATATTAATTTTCAAATTGTTAAAGCTTCTTCAAACATCTTTTTTAGTGATTTTAGGTTTTTGTACAGATAACCTATTTATTATTCTTGAAGTTAATATGCATTGTCACATGTTTGGATTTTGTTATTCTCATTAATTTTTTATCTCATTAAGTTTTTAATTATAACAGTCAATTCAAGCAGTAATTTTGTCGCTTATTCATGCTGTGTTAAAAATTTGTTTTATATTTGCTAATGTAATACTAATTCTAAATTAATAAGATTAATTTTCCTGAGACTTTTGTATTTGTGCAGTTATATATTTCACTGTTTTTTGAACTTTCTTTATATGCCCATTTAATGTTCCATATGTACCTAAATGATGCTGCAGCAATATATAAAAGTCTTGGTATGGAGTAATTTTATCACCACTTTCATGACCTGATACTATTTTCTGACCTTACTGCTGAGAATTTAACTTATTTACATTTTATTTTCTCATATTTTAACAAATGTTAGCTTTTGCAGTACTGAAGTTTACTGTGATGTTACTGTTTTTTCACTGATATATTTTAGAATTCATTAAATTTATTAAATATTTGGTTATACAAATCCATAAATTCAATGATAAACATCAGATATGCTGAGCAATTCTCAACCATATATTAAATGCTGCCTGGTGGTCTAGTCGTTAGGATTTGCTGCTCTCAACCATACATCAAATGTTGATTTCCTCACTTTTCCTCACATGAAGTTTTAAGACATTAATAAAAGAGATATTAGAACTTTCATTGTATCTTGTGTGATTTTTTTCTTTCATTTCTTGTTTTATTTTACATGCTAAAAACTTGTTCTATTCTGATGTATTGAGTTTTAGTTCACTCATGCCTTTATCAACTGTGTCAGACTACTGAGATTTAATCTTATTTAATCTTCCCTGAGTTTTGAGAGCTGGTTCCAGGATTATCCCCAGCACAGATAGGGAAACTGTGGCTTAAAGGATTATGGGATTTGCTCAAATTCTCGGAGCTAGTAAGTGACAGCTGTAGAATTATCATCAGCTTGGCAAATTCTAAAAGTTCACTCAGAAAGAAACAAAATTGCTGATGAAAGTGTAAAGAGAAGCTTAGGTCACATGTTTACAATTTTTTATTAAATGAAATATTGCCAGTGATATAACCAAGTAAAACTATTACTTGACCCCAAAATGTAAAATATTAATGAATTGTCTAGAATTTGTGTGTTATACATAGTGTGCATATTCATTTGAAATGAACATATTGCCTCTTTCTGCATATTTAGGGGAAAATATGATGGCTTTCTAGGCTAAATATGAGGAAATTGCTTACATATATGCTAAACTACATTAGTTTAAGTTCAGCTAAAATTTTATTGTCTGTTAACCAAAAGCTGGCATAACTCAATAAAATCCAGTTTGATATTTTGAGGGACAGAAAACTCACAAACTATCCTTTTAAAAATAGCACCTAAAAAGCATTTGGTTTTATGAATGTCACATTTTTTTACCTTGTTCACAGACTATAGTTAACATTCCATGATACAACTTATTATGAAATCAGAAGAATTTGTAACTTTGTACCTATATATAGCTTAATGAATTAGCAAGTATTGACATTTCAGCAGAAAAAGGATAAATAATACATAAGAAATGTACTTCTGAGAATATAATGTATCCCCATGTCATTTGCTTTACTGAAGCTCACTGTAGAAAGCACTTTTAAATGTCCCTATGTTTTTTAGCACTGTAAAATATTGCTATAAAATTCCTTATGAAAACATAAATTTACCTATTCACAGAGTCTAAACCTTTGCACATTCTTTGAGATACATAGGAAACTCCATCTGTAATATTGATTGATTTTGAACACGAATATTTTTTATTTTCGAAGATGTTAATTAGATCAGTTTTATAGCATATTTTTTGCTTAATAAGTGCTGTTATTGCTTAGTAGGTAAATTTACTGTTATCCCTATCAAAATCATAGACAAAATATCATTGTGGGAAGGAGCATTAATGTTCAAGCATTTATAAAAACTGATTGTCCTACCTAAGTTACACCAGTGTTTCCTGTTTATAAATGAACAATGTCTAGAGTAACACCTAAAAATGAACTATCCGTGTACAAACTTCATAGGCAAAATAACTCGTACTAATAGAAAATTTTAGACTAATAAATCCTCATTCACTAAATGTGTGAACACTCTGAAAGGCACAACGAATAATGTGAAAGGGATAGAATATGTGGAAAGGGAAGGGACAACTGGAACGAGTAGAAGGACAAAAGAAAGAAAGAACATAAAAAGATATCCAATAGTTGGATGATTTCACTGCTGATTTCTGCTGATCTACAGAAAAGTGCAGTTAATGCTTAAATTTTTATTCTTCGTTTTAATTTCATGTGAGTTTTTTTATTTTTAATAATTTTATTGAGAAATAAATATCAACAAGTTACTGTCACATTTTCAAGAATTAATACATTAGATATTGTTGTCATAGTGGTTATTCATTGTACAAGATGCAGAAATGATATCCTGTCTCAAGCACCTATTAGAACAAGCCAGATAGGTTATACCCAACTGCATATATTGTAGGGTAATAATAAGCTTATCTTCTAGAGGGTTAACAACCTAAGTTTGCAGACCAAAGTCAGAGAAAAAGAAGGGCTGCAAGGACAGCCAACATTTGACCTTTCAATGTCAGTGAGGACTCAGGACACAGGAGAACCTGCACTGCAACATCATGTAACTCAGTTGTGTCCCAAATTTTCTGATCCCCAAAGATTGATATGTGTACCTGTAGTATAAGGTTAAATAAGAGCAGGTTTTTCCTCTGGATCAGTCATTGAATGAATGTCATGACTTTATAAAACAAAGGACCTATGCTTTCCAGCCCAGATAATATTGTTTGGCTGGATCAGGATACATGCTCTTTGCTTCCTGTTATGATGGTGACATTGGTCCCTGTATGCAATAATCCCAAGGAATTTTTATTTTAATTTTTTTCCAGTAAAGATTTATTTATTTTTTTAATTATTGTTTTATTGAAGTACAAATATCAATGAGACAGTTTTAAGATACCTTGACAAGATGGATTTGATAAATTAATACATTTCAAACTGTTTTCATAATGTTTTGGTATCATAGAAGGTGCATACATGATATTATACTTACAGATATTATTATACTATATGTCTCTTATCAGTAAAGAAAGAGAGTGTAGCTGTTTGTGTATGGATGATGCAGACAAAGTATCTACAGAATAATGTACAGGACTACAAGAAAAACCCTGAGGGGACTTCACTGACCTCATAGGAAACATAAAGTACATATGTTGGTATATAAGTCTTGCTCTATCTAGGTCTTAACCATCCAGCAGAAAAGTATAAAAATGAAGTATACATCGCGGGGCCATAATATTAACCTGAGCTGTCATGTGAGTTTTTAAACCAATTTCATCTGCTTATATCTGGTAATCTAAACAATGAAATTAAAGACAGAATTATACAATTCAATAATCAGTGTTTAACCCTTATCATTTTTTTTAGTGAAGTTCTTTCTCCTTCCAAATTTCTTACTGTATTTCATTCTTTTTAAAAATAAAAATTTAAGGGTTGAGGAGATGGCTCAGTAGAATAAGCATTTCCCTGGAAACTGCAAGGGCCTGATTTCAATCCCCGGTTCTGACTAAATATAGAGATAAATAAATAAATAAATTTGAAAATGACAGGGTCAAAGTCATACATTTATATACACAAGATGGTTAAGGCAACAATCCTGTAAATCTTCTTTTTGAAAAGGGCAGTTAATTGGTAGGATTCTCACACTGACTAACAAAATACGCTGATCCCTGTGAACTAAGCAACTGCAATGAAGATAGCAATGTGTAATACTAGGGCCATGCTTTCGAATGGCTGTCATTCTGGTCTTCCAAATACATACTGCTTGTCATGTCATACCAATGACTTCCATACTTTCACTCAAGTAAATTTTAGATAAAAAAGTAATAAATGAAAACAAGAAACTAGAAAAAATTGTCATAGGACTGTCCTGCTGTAATACTATAAATGGTTACATTTCTAAATTTCTGTGTAAAAATAAGTCAAGCGATGGCTGACGTTTATAAAAGATCTCAAAACTGTAGTACAGGGATTCAGGTTAAATCCAGTGGGGATTTGACTGACCATGTCAGATACAAAGTTACATTTCTTGTTATATAGGTCTTGGTTTACCTTGGCCTTAACGATCCAGCAGAAAAGTATAAAAATAAAGTATAAAAAGTAAAGCCATATTGATAGGCTGAGCTGTTAAAGGTTCAACTCAACAACTTCTGACATTAACAGTCCTATGGATAAACCACTACTATTATGGACTACTGGACTATATTTGGGTATTTTGCTGAATTCACACACTTACAATATTTAAATAACAATGGAATATCCATGTCTGTCAAAACTAAAGAAAAAAGGAGATACAAATGAAACACCATTTTGTATCTGTATATTCAAAGCAGGATAGATATACAGGTACTTTCTCTGGCTTCAATGAATTGGAAGACTTGTACTAATGTATTTCTGGACAAGATATCACGTTTGCATCTTATACTGTGAATAACCTCTAATAAGAAAACAATATGCAGTTTATTTATTAGTGAAACTGCCCTACTAATTGGTTTTGAAAATGTCTCATGTGTTCAGTGAAGTCCTCTAAGAGTTTATCTTGTAGTCCTGTACATTATTCTGTAGTTCCTTTGTCTGTATCATCCATGTGGATGAGTCACGGCCAATGCTTGACCAGTTTGCTATCTGTGAGAGCTTGAGACAAAGTTTTCTCTTCATGTGACTCTCCCCAGGCACACTATAGAATTTCTATCTCTTTCCTCTGTGGCTCCATAATCTCCTTATTCAGAAAATTTGGAGCTCACCTGAGTTTCATGATGTTGCAGTACAGGTTCGCCTATGTCATGAGTCTTCGCTGACCTTCAAAGGCGAGGGCCAAAATGTTGGCTGGCCTTGTGGCTCTTCTATTTCTCCAACTCTGACTTGGGATCTTAGGTTGTTAACCATCCAGAAGAAAAGTTGATTAGTGTCCTGCAGCATATGCCATAAACTTTGCCTTATATGACTCAATTGATTTTACTTGTTGTACATTTCCTTTTGTATTTCTGCTTTTCGCTTGTTATACTAGGGAGACTATATGATATTTACACATGTGTGTCTGGTTTATTTCACTTATGAGTATATGGTCAAGTGGCATCCACTTCAGTATAAATGCTTCAAACTTATCATTCTTAATAGCTGAGTAATACTCCATTATATAGAAATGCCACATCTTTTTCAACCATCCCTCATGTGATGGACATCTTGGTTGTTTCCAAGATTTTGCTATCACACTTTGCGCTGCTATAAACATAGGTACACATATATCTCTATGATATAATGTATCCAGATCCTTTGGGAAAATTCCCAGTAGGGGCATAGCTGGCTTGAATGGGATTTCTCGCCCTAATTTTTGAAGGGTCTCCACACTGACCTCCACAATGGTTGTACCAGTCTACATTCCCACCAGCAGTGGAGAAGTGTTCCCTTTTCCCCACAACCTCTCCAACATTTGTTGTTGGTTGATTTCCTTATGATAGTCATTCTTTCTGGAGTGAGATGGTATCTCAGTGTTGTTTTTATTTGCATTTCAGGAATGTCTAGCGATGTGGAGCATTTTTTCATATATTTATTTGCTTCTTTAATTTTGTCCTCTGAGAAGTATGTATTCATCTCAGATGCCCATTTCTGAATTGAGTCTTTAAATTTGAGGGCCCTGTTATATCTTAGTTCTTTATATATTCTAGACAGGTGTCCTCTCTCTGATTGCTTATTAGTTAGGATTTTTTCAAAGTTTGTGGGTTGTCTTTTCGCTCTGTTGACAATTTCTTTTGGATTGCAGAAGCTCCTTAAGAAGAGTTGATCACAGTTGTTGATTCTTTCAAGAGCTTCCCGTGCGAATACATGCTTGTTCATGAACTGTTTACCTACCCCTATGTCTTCAAGAGTTCCTCCAACTTTCTCTTCCAGGAGATTGAGTGTTTCTGTTTTAACGTTTAGATCTTTAATCCATTATGACTTTAACTTATTGCATGGTGATAGAGCTGGGTCAAGTTTTAGTTTTCAGCATGTAGAAAGCCATGTTTTCCAGCACCATTTTTTGAAGAGGCAATCTTTCTTCCAGTGAGCTTGTATAGCCACTTTGTCGAAGATAAGATGGCTGAGTGTGAGTGTACATGCCTCTGCATCTTCTATTCTATTGCACTGATCCTCAGGTCTATTTTGTTGCCAGTACCATGTTGATTTTATCACAGTGGCTTTGTAGTATTATTTCAAGTCAGGAATTGTGATGCCTCCTGCCTTGTCTTGACCACATAGGAAATATAAAGTTCATGTGTTGGTATATAAGTCTTGATCTATCTAGGTCTTAACCATCCAAAAGAAAAGTATAAAAATGAAGTATACATCGTGAGCCCATAATATTAAGCTGAGCTGTAAAAGGATATGGTCAACAATTTCTTTGAATAACTCACTATCGTTGTAGAATGCTGGACTGTGTTGGATTGTGGTGTCGAGTTCAAGCACCTAAGTTAGTTGAATGACAATGGAGTGCCCACCTTTGACAGTTGTAGACAAAGAAACGGGTGTAGAAAGAAAAAATCATGATGTGTGTGTATAGACAGTACAGTTGGGATAGATAACGCTGTGCTTCTACATAATTCTATGAGAGGCAAGATCTGCACTAATGGTGGTTGGACAGGATATTATGTTGGCTTCTAGTACTGCAGTCATCCACTAGGAAAATAATTATTGAATTTTTGATATAATTCAGGTATAAAAAATAAGATAAGTAAGCAGCTACACTCTTAATTCACTGATAAGAGATATCTTCTAAAATAATATCTGTAAATATAATATCATGTATGCACCTTGTACAATACCAAAACATTATGAAAACAGTTTGCAATGTATTAATTTATTGAATCTGTATGGTTAAGGTGTCTTGAAACTGTCTGATTGACATTTGTAGTTCAATAAAACAAAAAAATAAGTAAATTAAAAAAATAAAATTTTCAAAAAAAAAAAAGAGAAAATGTCTCATTTCTATTTGCTTCTCAATAAAATTATTTAAAAAATTGGCTCAGTAGAATAAGTGCTTGTCCGGCAAGTGCTAGGGCCTGAGTTCAATCCCTAGTCCCACAACAAAAAGATAAATAAATAAACAAATATAAAAAATTGAAAATTAAAATATTTGAAAACACAAAACCTTGAAATAATAGGAAATTTTATAATTCATCACATGCCATTCAAAATTAAGGGAAGTAAAACAAAAATTGCATGGCTAAATTTTTTTCCAAGAGAGGATTTGAGATTATATATACATGTACAAACTCCACACAAAGAATGTAACCATTATTCACTGGAAAAAATATACACACATAGAAGGCAATCAAAGGATTGGAGAATAATGAAAGAAGAAGAAAAACAGGATGAATAAGGGATTAACATACACTAAGTGTGCTGGGGAGATAGCTCAGTAGTCTTAAGTGCCTGCCTGATAAGCACAAAGACTAGGTTCCATCCCCAGTACCACGTATTATACAGGCCGTGGAATCCTGGGCATGCAATTCTGGCCACCAAGGCCAGGCATGGTGGCATGTGATTTTAATCCTAGCACTGTGGAGACTGAGGCAGGAAGATCACTACAAGTCCGACCTAGGCAGCCAGACCCTGTAGCAAATAAATAAATAAATAAATAAATATTTTTTCAAAAAATTAAAATGCATTATTTCTGTGTACTAGCTTCCCACAAGGAAAAAATATATATATACATACATGCACTAATAAACTAAAAATAAAAAATGTATATAACTATGTCTCTGAACATTAGCGGTATAATAAGTCAATGAAAACAGATAACATTATTCTACATAAATGAAAAGTCTGACATAATTTCATGAAATGACATTAGAGCAATACTGTACCAACATTGGAACATGGAATATATTTCTCTTAATAGTCTCTTTCACTCCCATTCTTCTATCGATGAGATTATAAATTAAATTTTCAGTGTAAGTGGGGACATCTTGCAAATTTTGTATTTGTCATGCATCTATAATTTGTTAAATCAACTTATGAGCACATAATTAAAGATCTGTGCAAAGAAACCAAGTGATTCACTGTATACAAATTTAAATGTAACCTAATATTAATTTTCTCATACAAAGTTCTCTTGGGACATATCTACAATATGTTGCGAAATAAAATTGGAAATCACATTGTTAGATATAAGCATGTAAAATTGGTTAAAAAATGAAGCACCAGGGAGATAGCTCAGTTTTATTTATTTATTTATGTGAAATATTACTTCCAGTTTTATTTTTTATTTTTTTAATATTACTTCCAGTTTTATTTTAATTTTTTTTCCATTTATTTATATTTTATTAAAATACAAATGGCAGTCAGACAGTTTCAAGACACCTTAACCATGCAGAGTCGATGAATTAATACATTGCAAACTGTTTTCATTACGTTTTGGTATTGTACAAGGTGCATACATGATATTATATTTACAGGTATTATTTTAGCAGATATTTCTTATCAGTGAATTAAGAGTGTAGTTGCTTACTTATCTTTTTTTTATAGCTGAATTATATTAAAAATTCAGTAATTATTTACCTGGTGGATGACCATAGCACTAAAAGCCGACATAATATCCTGTCCAACCACCATTACTGCAGATCTTGCCTATCATAGAATTGTGTAGAAGCACAGCGTTATCTATCCCAACTGCACTGTCTATACATACACATCATGATTTTTTATTTCTACAATACTTCCTTTGTCTACACCGGTCAAAAGTGGGCACTCTATTGACATTCAACTAACTTAGGTGCTTGAACTCGACACCACAATCCAACACAGTCCAGCATTCTGCAACGATAGGGAGTTATTCAAAGAAATTGTCGAACACATCCATTTACAGCTCAGATTAATATTATGGGCACGCGATGTATACTTCATTTTTATACATTTATACTTTTCTGCTGGATGGTTAAGACCTAGGTA